>JXSR01S031716.1:4195-17197 GCA_000969725.1 Ophiothrix spiculata
CACTCTATCCATTCCTGTTTTGAAATATAATAAATCATCGGCATTGCATTGATGAGAGGAACAAGAAAAAGCAGGCATCGTATTTTATGTGTTTACATTGTTCAGCTTAGCCTAGCCCTACCCTGGCCCTGCATACCCTGAATCTACAACATGTCTAGTGTCTTTGCCCCAGCCTATGCTAGGCTAGGCTCAGCTGCATGAAACATGCTAAACCAGATGCGAGCGTGTGTATAAGCTTAGCCCAAGGAAATGGTCGATGTCCATGCACAGATCTCAATCACTGAGTATCGATATAGAAATATTTTGATTCAAAAACTTTAATTATGAAGTAAATTATTAAAGTTACGTGATTTTAATTATGCACATGATTTTTTACTTCACAAGGAAGCTTAACAGCCTGCGCTTTCATCACAGCTAAAATAGCGAGTTTTCAATTAGAACTAAATGTAGCATAGGCTAAAAATACACTTACCGACGGCTAAAATGACGTCCAGAAGCCAAGAAAGTGTTGAAAATATGAATCTTGAAGTCAGTGACTCTTGGCTTTTAAATCAAGACGCAAAAGTTTATAGTTGATGGGTATGATGCGGCGACAAACCACTTCTTGCTCGTCTCGTGGGCGATTTCCAAGTGTTTCTAGAGGTTAAACACCACTAAATGCCTTTCCTATACTTTTATATGATAAAATGGTCATTTTTGAGGCTATTTTTCTCCTATTCAGAATTCTTAGATGAATAAACGGGCATTATGGGGTGAAAGTACAACATGTATTCTACAAATGGTCAAAATTTCAGCATAGTATTACCTGGAAAATGTTCACTTTTAGAAACGCTGAACGTAATAATGTCATTACCGCCCTGCTTTCCCAGGTATGAATTGGCAAAAAACTGGGATCAGGCCAATATTCGGCGAATCACTCTGGCGGAGTGATTTCTGACTATTTTACAAATAAAATGTCACAAAATGAAAGAAGACACTCAAATCTAACGATGCAATATGAAATCTCCATATTTTATCACACATCATAGCTCAAGTTTAAGCTCTTTAAAGTAGGTTCTCTGGATGCCTCGTGAGCAAATAGTTCCCATTTTGGTCATGGCTTGGTTCTCGGTAGCTATTTAGTGGTGTAAAACCTATAACATTAAATAATATCCCCAACTTAATGCCATTCTGACATTCTTTTCTAAATGCACTATGAAATACAATGGTTTGCATTTGCTATCTGATGTAGTATCAAGAATACCGTTGAGACATTATGGCAATAAATATGTAAATTAGGCGACACCTGCTGCTTCACGGAAGACATGGTCGTAATACGGTATACCTTACACCCAGAGAAGATATTGTGTATATCCCATCATGCTTTACTTCCTATGGAACATTTTGAACAGGAAGTCATGTTAGTAGTTTAGTGATGAAACATGCCCAAAATGAAAGATTACAACAATTAACTTTGATTTACGGGTACTTCATCACTAATTACTCACATTATTTCCTATACAATCAATCCGATAGGAAGCAGTGCATCATGGGATACACACTATCTTCTCTTCCTTACACTTACGTGGCGGCAACATAAGAGGTAATGATCGCAACAGCATGATATCTTATTGTTCACCCGATAAAATGAAGGCATGACAATTAAGTTTAGTGAAATGGATTTTACAAAAACTTAAAAACTAGAACAAACAGCTTCCAATACATCAAACTACCATAAGATTACATTGGGATATACAGAAAAAGAAAACAACATAGGCTTACATGATCAAAATTATAAACGAATGAATTTAAATCTAAGACTAATGCAAATAAGTTGGTTAATAGCAGCGTTTGTTATTGTGTAAGTGTTGCTTTATTTATATCCTATGTGGCAACTTTAATAATATTAGAATTCATTAAATGTTCTAAAGAACACGATTGATATAAGTGAATTAGTAAAAGTCAATCCTAGTTTTATCATGCAAAGTGTATATAATTGCTTTAAATTGCAAATTATGAGTGATTGAACACGTTCACGTATCAAGCAAATTGATATCACTTAATAAAAATGTTTTTGATGGAAAATGTTTTTGGTAGATTATACCTGAATGATAAAAGAATAGTTATACGTAGTGGTAGCTCATTAGAATTTTAAAGAATTGTCTAATAAATCACAACCAAAGTGAAAGTGGGCACATGAGTATTATTTATTCTTTAGAAAGAATCATAGGTTGTATTGTAGGCTTCATAACGTAAACAGATACAAACCCCCTGATCTTAAATTGATATCTGTGTCTACAATTGGTCAGACTATCAAATCTTTTATATCAAGATCAGCAAAACTTCCAATGCTTGCTTAATGTCTCGGGTAACTCTTACAAGGGCTTTAATGCAAGGAAAATCAAAGCTTTGCGTACAATTCCCACTCCATTACGTGCAAATCCAAACAAATCAAGGAAGTGAATACTCTTGGGAATGCACAGAATGAAACCAGGTTAACGACCCTCAGGAACAGTGTTCCCGCTAAAGACTCTGTCACATATCACCGTATAGAGCTCAAACGTTTGAATAACGTACATAAGTTTCACATAAAACGTGTGCAAAACTGACCACCACCGTATACATAGCGGACAAACCGTATGGATAACGTATTTCTAACGAACACATGACAGACAACAATGTATAAACCAAAACAATAGTGGGAGTAAACACGGTATTCGTTCGTCTTTACTCTAAACGATGATATACGACCGAGTCTTTAGATTTGAGGTTGCGCCAATTTGACCAAAGTTAGGTGTTTGCGCCTAAGTCACTGGCTGAAAATTGGCCAATTAAGTAAGAAAAAAGCATTTTGCACTCATTTTCATGGCTCTTGCGCCGATGGCGCGTGAAACTGTTTTAGCAGGAACAATGCCCGTTAGTAGGGGAAACCGGGGATGGAAGTTACATGGGGCCGTTGTTACACTTCTCAGTGTGCCAAGCTGGAACAAGATTTGACAGGCTAACTAAAATTAACATATTGCCTACATATAGCTGGGGCATCATGCTAAGCATGTGGTGTCTTCATTGTTTTGTTAAAATATTATGGCATAAAAACAACTTTGACAAAACTTTATTATTACTATAACTCTACAACTGTAGGTACATAAATTCATAATGATAGGTTTTTATCGTAAATATAGTACATGTATGTCACTTATATATCCCAAAGCTATGATATGTTATTCTGCCTTAATGTTATGTTATGGTCAAGTTTGTTTGAAAAAGTCCCCATGGGGACGGTTGTTACACCATCATATTGTGGCAGTGTAACAACTTACCCCAATTACATTTACTGTGATGAACTTGATTTCGTTTCCATTGTTGGTGTAAATATCATTTAAACATTGCTACAATGAATAAGTAGTTATATGTACTTGGTTAAGCACCACAAAATACGAATTGATTGGGTTTCTTGGAAGAAAATGAATGGTTTTACTATCGTCCTTACACTCATTGATTTAACATTGCAACAACTTACCCCGTCTGGTGTAACAACTAACCCGTATACCAATGTATACCGGGGTAGGCTGTTACAAAAAAGATACCTTCATTGATTAATTAGTAGGTAATTAGCTGTTTGATGTTTTCATGTTTGTTATGCCTCATATTTTAGTCAATATAATAGGCTAACGACAGGCCCAAGATTGATTCTTTGAGGTCTTCTTTTATGATTATATGGCCCGAAATGTACAATTTTTAACATCCATCCCGTTCTCCCCTACTATTATGTCTGATTTGATTTGTTTGCAATAGCATTTCCATCTGTTCTCACTTTTGAGAACCAAAATAACATTTTTAAACTCTAGCGCTGAAACTTTTTCGAACGAGAGTTTTTACGTTTCATTTAGAAAAAAAGTATATAACCGTGTTCATTTTCGAAGGTTATGGATGCGATCATAAACGGGATATACCAATACATTTATTGCTACAATGACAGATTGCAAAAACCAATAATATTAGAACTAAAGCTAGATGATAAACTTGATTTGTCATCACCCCTGCACTTGTATGTATTTTGAAATTTCATAAAGCTTTGGGGATTACGTTGTTATATTGATGTAACTAAGGATATTCTTCAGGGACATCATTGCTTTATTGATGATATTAAGAAAATATATCAGGAATAAGGCATCAATTTGTATGTATGTAATGTATGTATAGGTTTTTTTTTCGTATTCAATGTATGTTAAGGTTTCTTATTATCTGGGTACGTTGCGCAATAAAGTATAGATGCTAGCATTATCAATGAAATTTAAATCTAATTTACATAAATAGACCTGATATTTTGTTCAAGTTTAATAGAGTTTGTTTGAGGATGTCTAATGAATAAAAAATACATAATGAACTGCTGTAATAACACACATAGACACCCCCACCCCCCAACATACCTCTCCTACAAACACAACACAAAATAACCATGAAAATGTTCAACAAATTTAACATTGTCCTCGTTGTTAATATATATGCCTTATTAATGAATTAAACTAATAAAAAAACAATAATTCAAAGAACAGAGAAAAAGTAAACACAAACAAACAAGTGGTGTTTTTTTTGCTTGGACTCAACCTATCCACTATCAATACAGTCATGTCTTAATCGATTTTACCAGTCGACATCATTCTACTCCCAATTTTGTACATTCAATTCATGATACTGAAAGCTGACTAATGGAATATATATTGTTGAAATGCAAAATAGCAAAGGGAACATAAATTCATCACTTGGGGCATTGTTATTAGTGGATGGTAAAATGCTTTAGGCGTGTGGTTGATGAGTTTGACGGCTATTAACCCTTGAGATTAGTTCATCAATTCCATCGCTCTGATATGTTCGACGACAAACTCTATGACCCGTCATATCAATAGATGCGATATCGTTACCTGGTAGTTTTGTATTTCTTGAACGAGGATAACATTTGATTTTAAAGGAGACGTTTCTTTTAAAAGAAAATTGGACGTTATGATTTTTTTTGTAACTTGCAAGTTTGATTTACCTGTGTCTATATAAGCAATTGCTTGCATAGCTTGGCTGCATTATTTTACCTTTCATATGTATTCATTCCTCTATCATATTCACTCTAAGAGCTGACTATGAAATGTATAAATTGTTTAAATGTAAGACAGCAAAGGGAACATACATTCATCACTGGGGATATTATTATTAGTGGGTGATGAAATGCTTAAGGCATTTGGTTGATGTGTTTGTCGCCTATTAACCCTTTGGATTCTACGAATATCTCAATTATTTACATCAAGCAATTGCTCATATAATATTGACGTGTACCACTTTGGATAAATATTAAGCATTTTATTTTACATGCAAACAAGGGTTAACTATTGTCTTTATCGGGTGTTTGTTTTAGGCATTCTGATATCATTACAGAACTATTTCGCTATAGATTTTGTCGCTCGGTCCTGCTCGACGACAAATTATATAATGTAACTCATCCCGAAAGAGGGACTTTGCAAAATGATATAATTTTGATTTTATCATTTCATCTGTTACAGCACTGTCTAAGCTTTTAAATGTCACCTTACATTTTGAAATTGATCAAGGCGATCTAATTTTATAACAGATTAATCTGGTTAAAATTATTATTATTTTCTTTATTTTTGCCGCCTGTTTTCACAAGTTTCTTGAAAAGTCTTCCGTCGCAAATTAAAGTTCCCCTTTTCAGAGTGAGTCATCACATATAAGAACCGCCATATCAAAAGGTAAAATAGTTTTAACAAAATGTATTTTTGTACTATATAACACGAATAGAATAAGCTTTTAATGAGACAATGCTTTTGAAAATTTCAATATCAGTTGTTTTAAAGAATAATGAATAAAGGTCGAGTAACAACCACCCAGTTAAAATATTGCAAGTATAGCTTGCATATACTTGATCGAAAAAAGTATTTAAAAGAAGCCTTCAGAATATTTAAAAAAAACGCATGTCAAAATACTGGAGATGTTTCAATGTACTTACATGTTAATCGAATGCAGGTGATTTTTTTGTTAGGGATGCACAATTATCTTGCTACTTGCTATTGTTAAAATATTACCTATATTGATGCAGCTGAAAAAATAAAGATTACAATATACAAATGCTCTCAGTAATTAAAGAGCATTTTCTTACGCAACTGTTTCATTTTTAGTTACGTGTTCTGACAACATAAACGCTTTGATATAACAGTTAAAACAATCTTAACAATGAATTTAGTTCCCCGTTCAACTTCATATGTGGATCGTCATATCGAAAGGTACCTTAATACCGGCATAGTACATTACGAAATACGGGCCATTGAAGCTAAGCATAGTCAAAAATCACGTCCAAGGTCGAATTTCTAATTTCATCAGAAAGGTTATTATTGAAGTGTATTCTATCATATTAATCAGGTTCCAACATCCAAAACATAAGAAAAATGTATCAAAAACAAGCTAAAAATCCTCTCCCCATTCAAGATTTACTAACTACAAAAACTTTAAAACTCGATTTTCTCAGTACTACAGTTTTCCGAATCAGCCCGATGCCTTTTACCAATGTTGGTGTAACTTCGCTCGCAACCGAACATCCAATAACCAAAATCAAGGTGTCATTTTAAAGCTTAAAATCTCAGCTTTCAGATGAGACCAAAAAAAATCAATTTTGATTTTGCCGACATTAAGGTACCTTTCGATATGACGGGTCACATATATGCTTGAGTCGTTTCAAGTTTATTTCATTATTGATCAGTTTTGATCACATATTAACAAAATAGCGTTTTGTAGGACTTTTGTCTACAGAAGTATTATTTTTTACGTAAATGCTGTGCAATTCATAAGTTGACATATTCAAGTAAATATTCTACGCTTTCTTTTCCTCGTGATGGTAAATATTTTCACTTGTATAAGATAATGTCTTTTTTAAACATAAAATTAATAAAAAAAGGATTACAATCTGCAAATGCTCTAGTAATTATATGGCATTTCTTAACGTAACTGTTTCTTTTTTGATACGTGTTCTGACAACGTAATACTTCACATAACAATGCTTTACTTATATGAGAGCTCATAAAAATATGAAAGTAACATAATAATAGGAATTTATAAACAGTTGTCACACCGGGATAAGTATCAAAAGCAATAAGAACCAGATAGACTTCGTCATTTTTACTAATTTTAAAATCCGAAAAACAGTTCACCATCATGAACATTTTGGTAATTTGTAGAACATTTTACACCATGAAAAAATATTACTCCATGAGAAAAGATTAAATTGAAAATGTTCATTTCGAATGAAAATTTAACATATTGATGAAAATGTAACAACCATGGGAAACATTCTGAATGAAAATGACTACAAAAGTGGTGAAGTGTATCTAGGCCTTTACTTGCTCTCGTCGTGTAGATTTCGGCTGAAGACGACATGTAATAATTTTAAATTTCTTTAAAAATAATAAAATCCAAAGGAATTATATTACGGTAATGACTACAAACAGGCCTAAACAGGTTAAATATTAACATACATCATGGAATGCCATGGTAAACTAATGCTACATGATGTTGTATCAAGAATACTGTAGAGACATTATGGCAATAAATATGTAAATTGGGCGACACCTGCTGCTTCAAAGTAAGACATGCTTCGTGATACGGCATATCGTCACCCATGTGGCGGCAACATTATGGGAATGATTGAGGCGTCTCTGTTCACCTAAAATTAAAGGCATGCTACAACAATGATTTTTAATTATTACTGTCTTGAACGTAAAGTACCGTATATCATGTCTTAATTACCCGGCCGAAGTCATCGGCAGGGGATTGTTTTTCACGAGTTTCTTTCTTCTTTCTTTCTTCTTTCTGGCAACACTTTGATGTCTTATATCTCCGGCATACAATGACGATTTTGATCAAACTTGGGTGAAGGGACCAGGGTCACCTCCCATTTATGTCACCTGACCCCTGACCCCTCAAAGGTCACGTAGGGGTCACGGGGTCAAATACTTGATTTTCACGAAAAAAGTTTCAACTCACGTACATTACATAGTATGGTCATGAAACTTGGGGACATGAAACCTCTTGACATTGTCCACAAAAGTTATCGGATGAAAAAAATACCTGGGGTCATATGGGGTCACAGAGGTCAAATAAAAAAGGTCGAATTTTCAACTTTGTCCGATTTCGACGTTTGAGGTGACAAATTTTTTATCTTGGAACAACCATCAAAAGTGTCCATGGTGACCCTGTCGTCCGACCCTTCCTTGGGGGTCAAAGGTCAAAAGAAGGGTCAAATTAACAACTTTGTCCGATTTCAAAGGTTAAGGTGTCAAATTGTTCGTCTTGGTACAGCGATCAAAAGTGTCCATAGTGACCCCGTCGTCTGACCTTTCTCTAGGGGTCAAGGGTCAAAAGAAAGGTCAAATTTTAAACTTTGTTCGATTTCAAAGGTTAAGGTGTCAAATTGTTCGCATTGGACTAGCGATCAAAAGTGTCAATGGTGACCCTGTCGCCCAACCTTTCCCTTGGTATCAAAGGTAAAAAGAAAGATCAAATTTTCAGCTTTGTTTGTTCGATTTCAAAGATCAAGGTGTTACTTCACATTTAAACAAAAAAAAAAGGCAATCAATCGGCAGGGTTCGTGTCACTTTCAGTGACACTGTCATGTCTCGTTTATCTTAAGTCATATAAAATGCCCTTTTAGGAAAACCTTCCGACAAATGAGTATCTTGATATTTTCATCACGCAAATTGGATCTAACTGCAGGTTAAAAGTGATTGAACATAAATTAGTTTTGTATCAATCAAAATTGGTGCCGCTTAGTAACAAAAAAGCTTTTGGTGGAAAAGGACAGTATTGGTAATTGATGCTGATTCTATAAGACAAAAAAGCTGTTTGACAATGACGTAGTATTATATCTAGCTTCTTGTTATCTAATCTAGATGAAAATATAATAACACTGGACATATGTGTATTATTTTATTATTACCAGAGAACTGTTAAATATTCGTAAATTTCCTAATGTGAACAAGGTTAATGTTGTCCGAGACACTTGTTCTTTTAGAAGTTTGTAACCAGGTTCGCGGAAAGGGGAAAAGATGTTAAAGACCCATTTCTTACTTAATATGTGAGGAAACTCTTATGGTGAGCTTTAGTTAAAGCCACATTAAAACAAAAGACATTAAATGAAGCAACCACAAAAACAAACAAACAAAATGGTGATGGAAAGTACACATTCAGTACTCTGAAACCGTTATGTATATTGTCATCCTATTATGTTCAAATCCCTATCAATGAAGCAACATTCTCTTGGGAAATGACTTCCGGTTTAGGACCACAGCATTCGTTTGTTTATCATCACACTTTTTCATTGAAATGAAATCATGATGGGAATATTGCACTGTCCTCAGAAGTTGATCTTATGCCACAGAGTAACAGAGATGACACTCCGCTCAAAACATGATCCCAATCATAGCATAGTATGTAGACAAAAAACGATAAGACTGCTGAAAAGACTCATCACTAAACAATCAATACATGTGTTAATAACAGATATCATGCTAGACAAATTTATTGCGTCTTACATCCTGCTTACATGAAGGATGAACAAAAGACGAGTACGCAGTTTGAAGAATGCTGCACAACTTGTACCCACTTGAACGTAACACACATCAAGGGCGATGTCAGGATTTATTTGAGTAGGATTATTCATAATGCGTCCTCGTTATTATAACTGGAGCCACTGATCACGCAATTAGCCAAGAAACGTTAACCAGCGACTATTGAGAAATGGTAATCAAATGAGCTATGAAGTATATGGGGTTAAAGTGTCAGGGGCATGCTTATGCTCACTTGTGGTGTTATGATTTGTTTGAGGGCACAGATAACCCCTCATTTTCAGAAATACTGTATGCTTTGTTACTCAGCAAGCGAAAAGTATTAAATCCATATAAAAGTATATATTTCTCGATGTGGATTTTCATGTAGAAGATGATGGTTAGGTCAATTTTGGACCAAATATATGATTTTGGAACAAAGGTCCGAAAACCCGTGTTCTTGGACAGTATCTGTAGGCAGCTTAACTAACTTTCCAGCTTTCCAAAATTGGACCTCTTATGCTTTTTGGAATCTAGAAAGAAACCCATGTTTTTTGCCCAGTAAATTTGTAAACAACCTAACTAAATTTTTGCAAAAATAAAATGTGGCCGTGTCTCTTATGCTTTTTAGAATCAAACATAGTAAAATCTAAATTAATTTTATACAATCTTTTATAAAATTCAGTATTTAAAAATACTGAATTTTATCCAGACAAACATTAAAAAGGTATATTCCGGGGGACAATTGTCTACCTTTGTCCGGCCAAAGGTAGACAATAATATCTACCGTAATGAATTGTTTTCTGGAAAAAGTTAAGTTGTTAAATTTTATAAAAGCAATTTAGATTTTATAGTGTTATCTAGTAACACATGTCTAGGAACGCATTTTTCAAATTTTTGATTTTTGACTAATTTTTTTAAATTTAAAATATTGACAAAACTAGGTCTTACATTGGTCCAAAATGATTTGTGGTCTCTTTTGTTCCAAAACTGACCTAACCATCATTATTTACATGCAAACATATATCTAGAAATGTATAGTTTTATATGGTACTGCTACAGGGATATCATTGCTTTATTGATGTAAATGTAAACACACATAAGGAATACATTTGTAATATTTTCCTATTTGATTTTCCGCTCTGCATCCGTTCGCTCGATACAAATGCTATGCACTATTCTTCCATGTTCGCGTTGAAAGCTGACTATCGACGAGATGTATAAATTGATGAAATGTAAATTGGCAAAGGGAACATAAATGTATATCTGGGGACATTGTTATTAGTGGATGATGAAATGCTTTAGGCGTGTGGTTTATGAGTTTGACGAAAATTAACCCATTAGACTCTACAAAAAAACTTCGTATATATCAAGTGAGCTTAACATACTGTATATTTTGAACAAATATCATTAAACAATATATTCTACTGCCAAATAATGGTCAGCTTCTGCTTTTTATTGGATGATTGTTTTGACGTCTCGTCTCCAGTATCAGTGTTCATCGATTTTATCGCTTTGTGTTACTTTAAAATTTGTAAAATATCGGAACCTAGACAAACTGTTGTAATACGAGAATTAAATGAGCTTCATCGAGACGTTGGTTTTGAAAATCAGATGCTAAATTTTGAAGTTAGAATTTAAAAAGGCATGGCACGTCTTCTAATTTCTAATTTGTAATTCTAATCTGTATCTCTAAACATGCTTGACCACATTAATGCTTCAAGGGCGCAGCCAGAAGTCAGGTCGCTGAAATATCGCTTATTTTATTTTTATTTATGCATGAAAACTGACAGGAAATGCTGGTTTTTACATGCGTATGAATATTCATGAGATCGGATACCTTAGTTTAAAAAGCCTGTAAACTCGCCAAAATAGCATAGAATCTCAAACCAAACTTGCACTTAGAAGCATGAAAGTTATGAAAACATTTTTGAAATTTTAAAAAAATGAAAAAAATGGGAAATATTAGTGTCTTTTCGTGTGATTTTGCGAGCGTTTAATTTCCTCGAGTGAGGTCAAATTAGGTCTTTGCGTTTTACCTAAAATCTACGGTTCTGGACTTAATATATTTTAGCCACTTGGTCAAATGAGAGAGACAACACTTCTTTAGCAGATTTCCTAAAACATTTGAGATAAATCTGCTGAAAACACGTATCACGTAGGCAAATGTAACGCCTGGTCCAATGAGGTCAAATAAAGCATCAAATTTCTACGCAAAATATTATATAACCCCGGAAGTGATCAATTACGCGGCATTGTCTAATTGTTAGGTACATATAGGTAAAACACCCGTTCAATGATAGTGAGATCTCGATAGCCTAGTGGTTTGGCTTTGGCTTTTGATTCTAGAGGTACCAGGTTCGAATCTCGACGGCGCCTTCTTTTTTTTTCTTTTCTTTTTTTTTCATTTGAAAACAAATTAGTATTTTTCCCATCATATTAGATTGATATTCCTTCAATAAACTATTTTTACACAAGAATTTCTATAGATAAACATGATAAAATTATTTCCCAATACCCCATATGATATGCACAGTCAGAGCCGCAGGTCACAGTCACACGTAGACACGTGCTAAGAAAATGACGTCAGATTGGCCTGATATAGCCCAAGACCTTCGAAAGGTGTACTTGTCGTTTACGATGTTCGTTGTGTATATCGGGATAATGAGATGACCGACATCGTGTCCCTTTCGAACGTTTAGTTGTAATGAATTTTCCCTCGATTTATTTTCTGTTTTACATGTCTTACAGGCATGATATATTTTTCAAATTTCATATATATGATGTCTGATATCTCATCTTGCAGTTTGTAAAAGCATTTCACATACAATTTTGTAAAACACGCTACACGTAACCAGATTTGACCTCAAGTTTTAAAAGCTTAAAATTGACATTTTTTTAAAAAAATGCAATGAAATGAAATTTTTTTATTCTCCACTGTCAAAAATAGGCTTATCTTATTGAAAAAACTCTAAATATTTTCATCCATATCTTTATTTTCTATTTTCACAAACCCCCTTGTGATTATAGGGGTTCAAAGTCCGAACTATCCGACAGGTCACATCGAGAAAAAAAAAATCTAGCGACCGAGTTGTCCCGGTATTCTCCCGGTATATATCCGGGAAATGAAAATTAAATTGCTCATTAAAAGCTCATTTGCATATGCTCTACTGCCTGACTGGGCGTGGTTGATGAGTTTGACGACTATTAACCCTTTAGACTCTACAAAAAGATCTCAAAGATCAATCGTGCATAAAATATATTTTGAACCAATATAATTAAACATATGCTACTCAAGGGTCAGCTTTTGTTGTTACTGATATATTTTATATCACTAGGAACAGAGGTTGACCTTAAAAGATACATTTGTGACCATAGATAATCAGATGTGGTCAGACAAGAAGATATTTTTGTCCATAATTGA
>JXSR01S031721.1:0-11155 GCA_000969725.1 Ophiothrix spiculata
TCATATTGAGATAAAATTTTCTGTTTGCTAGCTTCCTTTGATGTTGTGAGTGCTTGAATGGAGTGTTAGAGGGTATGTGAGTGTATTATTTTACTTAATGTATTTTTTTGCTTTTATTGTCTTCTGTTTGTAAAGGGGGTGCAACACTCGACAGGCATTTTTGCTTCTTGTTGCATCTCCTCCATCTGTTTATTCTTATGTTATATTTATTTGTGTTTGATGGAAAATAAAATTGAATTGAATTGAATTGAATTGAATTGAAAAAGCTGTCAATTAATTGCAAGAAAAAGCTCTCTCTTAAAAAAAGCGATTTAAATTACATAATAATAATGTGAACCCAGGAAATGTGTAAAACTATGCACAATTCGTGTGTAGTTTTTACACAATTCTTTTGTAAAGCGTTTCATTTTACATAATTTGTAATAAATTTAATAACAACGATTTAAAAAAAAAAGCTCTCTCAAGGACGCAAAAGCTATTTCTAATCCCTTCCAAGCAATTGCTCATCTGGTTAGTAATTGCTTACATTTGTATTCAAAAAGCTGACCTTTTGCTTACAACATGTAGCAATTACTTACATTCAACTAAGATCCTATATGAGGAGCTTATCACTGGTATACATTTGTGGTTTCTGCTATACTTGTGCTGCGTAAGAAAAAACACTGAAGAATACTAGCGCTGCGTTACTGTAGATGATATAAATCATGATAATAAGATTCCTTCTTCAAAACCAGTAAATTGACTTACGTTTGACAGTTTCGTATACTCGGTCAGTATACTTAATCAGAAATGCGATGTGAAGCTGGATCATCACATCAGTCCAAGTCCAAGTCACATCAGTCCAAGCTGAAGGTCGTGAATATGTTTCTAAGCAATTGCTAAGGCTAAATCTTTTTCTAGTCTAGCTATTGCTTTTTCTTACTAGCACTTGCTACTTTTATGAAATCGGTCTAATAATGTGGATCATACTCTTACTCAAGGACTCCACACTGCTGTGGCCAGACTGTGGCTTGAACAAACAACCTCTCGATTATAAATCCAATGCTGTAACCACTGTGCCACAGTGCTCTACAAATGCAACATAATTATACAAGGGGGTATCAAAAAGTTTTAAAGATCACCAAGAACAAAAAAAGCTATAGCAATGAACTTTTGTCAGAATGGTCACTTGTCCTTGTGTACATTATGGTGCAAAAATGATATCATTGGCATTTATACTTTCTGTACAGGTGTCAATAGATGTCAACAACCTGTCTCCGCTAATCAGATAGACTACATAGAGAAATCAAAGATACGTGGCGTAATTAAATCCCTGTATTTGAAGGTTTGAAGCCCAGTAAATCTATGATGACACGTCCAAATTTTAGATGTTTGGTACCAAAGTATAGGTTAGGATCTCTTCTTTTCATTGATACTAAAATTATGGAAATTGGTTAAAAATGATGTCATAATGACTTAATAAAGCACAACCGACCTGAAAAAGTTAATTTTAAGCAAAGTACAATATGAATTTTTTGGCTAAAAATGGACCTTTACAATGTCGGTCTCTGGACAGTAGGTTTGAAGTGGGTCAAATGTGTTACTTTGCACAGTGGCTATGTAAAGATGACATAAGGGTCACATAATAAAATCATCTTCCTGGCTGTATTTCTTCTTGGTGATCTTTAATACTTTTTGATAACCCCTCATATATACATCCATTAAATTTTACATGGGTTATGAGAAAATATTAGTAATATTTTGTTACCAGAATATTGAAAGAAAAAATGAAAAAAGATCAACCAACTGGACCAAGTTTATAACGTAAGCTTTATGTAAGGATTATGTAAGAAACATTTTGTATATCATATAATAAAAATAATAATAATAACAATTTTGGCATTTATATCGTGCCTCTGCCAAAGGTTACAACGCGCTGGCCATTATTATTACGCTGTAACAAGGGAATCATCAGGGGAATCATCAGAACCATTTCAAAACGAACTAAATATAAAAACTTAAGCCAATGTCGGACACAGTCTTCTGCTAGCTGTTACCAATCTCACCAGGTTTGGTGAAAATGTTGAGACAATGCCCGTGGCATAATGGACAAGACTTACCAAAACACCATCATTACTTGAGGGCATCATCGCAGCCGGTATCCAAGTGACTAGATGGTGCTAATCCTGTCTGAGCTCCTCAAAGCCCTCATCAGTTTCCTTTAATCTACTACTATCCATCATATATCCTTTAAAATAATCATGAAATACAAAATCTATCAAAACATCTGAAACTTGAATATGCATAAAATAAAGTCGACTTACCCGAGATAAAATATTAACAACATCACAATAATATATAGGAAACCCTGTAGTCAAAATTTGGTTGCTCCAATGTCCTTTTCATGGCAACATCATACCAACTACCTGGGATCCAGGGGCCGTATTCATAAAACTCCCTTACACTTAAGTGCAACTTTTACACTTAAGTGTAAGTGTAAGTGAAAAACTTAAGTGAAGTGTTTCACTTACACTTAAGTGTTTCCCTTAACTTTGGAGCTCAATTTGTGCTTTATTGCAGTGCGTCATTTTTGTTACTTTTAAATGTACTTTTAAGTGCAAAAATGCTAACTATAATTTGTAAAAATTAAATTGGCTCTCTTAAGTCACACTTTAAGTGTTTTCTTCTATTAAAAAGCAAATTATGTTTATATGCTATAGAATACCCATGTGACTTAGGGCAACTCTTAAGGGTGCTCAAAGGTCCCCTTAAAAGTTGCCCTTAAAATCATAAGAGTTGAGGGTTTCTCTTAAATATTTGTTCATTTAAGTGAAACTCTAAGAGTTTGTCTTAAAATTCAGCAGATTTAAGGGAAATTCTTAAAAAAGTTGCACTTAAGTGTGCTTTATGAATACGACCCCTGACCTACACAATTGAGGACCCTTATCTTAGTTGTTTTATGATAAAAAATATATACATATAGGTCACAATATTTCCTATTCACATGAAATCAGCTTCAAAATGTCTAATTTTGGATAAAGTTAAATGTATTATATAATACTAGCAGGGTACCTTCGCTACGCGCAGGCCTCGCTAGCTGACTGGAACTTCCTTACAAATACTCAAAGGGCCAAATGTTTTTCATGGTCCAAGTTTGGTCCAGGTGGGATCAACAGTTCTTGAGTTATGGCCATAACCTAAAATGAATGAGATGACCTCAGGCCAACTTTTCATAATTTGACCTCAAAGTGACCTTTGACATTAAATTACCTTATTTGGACCCCCTTAATGGGGCCAATTTCTATTCATGGTCTAAGTTTGTTTCTGGTAGGGTCAAGGGTTATGGAGTTGAGACTGTGACCTGAAATGACCTTGGATGACCTTAGGTCAACTTTTTGGACAATTTCAAGATATGACTTCAGATTGACCTTTGATCTTGGATTACTTATTGTCATATTAATTTATTATATTGCAACATGTTGACACACAAAAAAACGGTCTGGACAACGCCCTTAGTAGTGATTTGGTGCTCATTTTATCTCTTGTAGCCTTTGGATTAATAGGGTAAATTCGATTTTATTAATCAATCTTTGGAAACACCTTTTACAAACCATCCATGGAGGTAAAAACAAATACTGTTCAAAATAATGATAGAGACAAACACATTTTTCCATATTGTTTTAATGCTTCATCGCCATAAATAATACACATCGCCAATCATTTGTGCCCTACATTCCATTCTTATATACAATCCATTTCATGAAACCTATATTTACATAGAGCCAGGCACTTCTAGATTACACCATAAGGTAAGCTGGGGCAACTTAGAACATATGGTAGTTTGACATGTTCTCTACGGGCTTCATTTGAGTAAATTCAGAAAAGCATTGTTCATTGTTGCTATAGGATAGAGAACAGTCATACCAAAACGATGCAAAATTTTCCACACACTTTAAATACAATGCTATGAAAATGGGAAGATGATGCATTAACATGGAAATTTGACATTTTCAAAAACACATGCCTTTGAAACATTAAATATATTAAAGTCCATGAAAAAAAGTTGAAAAAGTGACCTTGATTATCAAAAACAATAATACTATATTTTCAAGCATGTTATTTATTAATATGAATTTCTATGTTTTAAAACAGTTTTTGATATGGTACTTTAATTTTATCCTTTTGTGTTTTCTTTGACTTATGTTTTTTTTGTGTGTGTGCTTTAATTTTTTTGTTTTCTTGTGTTTTTATTGGTGATAGTACCTACAGGTCTTAAGTAAACTGTCTCCAAGTAATGGCGGATTTTAAAAATGTTGGTAATATTTAAAAGCTGATCAATTATTTTCCATAAAAATCTGAAAATTTCCATAAGAATCTAAAAACAAATGACTCTGACTGACATTTGTAAATGATTACACATGTTTGATCACGTGAGATATGAATTGAATAGAAATGAATTGTACTGAACTGAATTCACATTTGTAAATGAGCACATGTTCCAAGTGGTCCTATCAACCCAATACAATGATATAATAACATTTGAAAGCAATAAAGCTATTACAATGGTCACTGGATATCAATTATACAATATTTGACATAACATGTAATAAAGTGCCTGCAAAAGACACTTAAGCTTAATACTTTTTGAATTTTAGATATACTATAAATGGTTTACAAACACATTATTGATCAAAGTACTAGAGTATTTCTGCAAAAGCTGCATGTTGCAAAATTAGCTATGTATTTGGCAACAGATTTTTTAAATAAATTATGAAATGACTATTCCACTTATCTCAAGTTGAGCGCTGTATGCCAAACTATGAACGTACGCTAGGTTTTGGCACAATACGGGTGAGCAAGAACAAACTCTCAGCAACAAAGAAAATGCATGTATACTCTTCCAAAACAGTCTTGTTTAGTTGCCTGTAGTCATATTCAAAATATACTGAATTTAAAATTTCTTGTGTGTAAACAGTTAATGTTAACCTCAACCATCTTATAAAAAGTCGCCTTGCATCAAATTTTAACTCACTAAAAAGCAAGTTAAGTCGCATTAGTGAGTTGATGCAACTGGACTGACAATGACTTTCCATATGTGTGAACTATCACAAGTCGTGGTGAATTTTGTGTTAACTTTATAGCACATTTGACCCTAATGATATGTCATTGAAGTTGGGTTAGTTTCAAGTCACAAGTAAAGTTGTTTTTCTTAAATCTGGAGTCATTTTTTAAATTAAAAAATAAACTTGATACGACTTCAAACATCTTTTTGGCATATTATTTAGTTGGGCACAACAATGATTGAAGCAAAATGAGCAAATTTTTCAAAAGCTGTGTGACTATTAAATGCTGAATTAAATTGAATATGAATTCTCAACACTTTTGTATATTACATTATACACATACTGCAAATTGGGAATAAGAACATATTACAGTTTCATAAGTCTGAATAGATTGAATAGGGTTGCTGGAGTGAAAGTTGCACAAGAAGAGGTCAAAATGCTATCAATATCCATGCAGTCAAATAGGAAGGACCCTGTATAAGGATGCCTTTAAGGTGTCTGGTCCACGCGTACCAGTACGCGCTAGTTTCTGAGTTGGTAAGTGTCGCAATACGCTTGCGCATATACTCTGAGTAGTGTTTTGAAGCTAAAAATTGCCATATTTTAATATTTTTCTGGAAAATTAGTTCGGTAACCCCCAATTTTTATTGTTTTATTTGAAAGAACATACTTGTGCGCAACTTTTGTGAAAAAATTGACAAAAATTGTCAGGTTGAATTTTGGAATCAACACTAAATAATGTCACTTTTGCCACATTTCCCATATACCCCCTGTACTAATTTTTCCCAAAAATGCTGTTTTTAAACCGACTCGCATGCCAAAATGAGTCCAGTGACCCCCAATTATAAGCATGCCTTTAAATCTCTACAGTTCCTGACCAAACAAGAACTACAATATGAGTTCAATAAATATGGTTGGCGCACAACCATATTACAAGTTTCCAAAAATTCTGACTTTTGAAATGCAAGATATAACATTGACCTCTATAGTGAAGAAAAAGGAAAAATATGAAGAGGAAGAAAAAGAAAGGCATTTATGTTGGTTGCACCTTTTCCTATTTCATAAAATTTAAAATCAACCTAAGTCATAGAACTTAGGACGAATTACTCATAATTACTCTATAATGACTCAGGATAGAGTTTTAAAATTTTTGAGTTAATCTTAATGTTATTATATTTACTTCATCAAGGAATTTGAAATAAAAAGGCTTTTCTGATTTTTTTTTCATCTAAAAAAGATAGGATGAATCCTTAATTTTAGACTTAGGTTGATTTTAACTTTTATGAAATAGGGCCCTGGTAAAAACATAGTATTGACCCTCTCCATATTAGGAGTTATTGCCACAACCATTTAAACTTAAACTATTTTTTGTGACCAAAGACCAAATCGGTACAAATTTAACAGCACTTAGCTTTTGATATTTACTAACTACTCTTAAATATACTCTGATCAACAAAGCAATGGAGATTAATTTTGCCCAAGGGCTACCCGTTGGGTGAGCTCTCAATATATAAAATGAATACAACTGTTATGAACAATACTGCACTTAGAGGTCATTCATATTAAATAAATAATTTGATGGAAGTTTTTACACTATTTACACATATTGCACACAGTAGATTGCAACACAAATCGATCATATTCAATATATATGATAATTTGGATGAATAAAAAGCATTATTTATACAAAGCTGCTGTGGTCATTGAGGGTTATGTACCAGAAAACTCGGACTCAAAGGCTCGTATTAACAAAAGGGGAATAACCTTCCATTGGTGACGCCATATTGCATTTACATATGAAGAATAAAGATATTCCACAGGCTAGTTATCCCAGGCTGTATAAAATCCAACTTAACTCATGGCTCTGAACTCCATCTCCATTTCAAGAATGAAAAATCCAGGAACAAAGTTATTCCTGGAATAACTTTTTGAATACGGGCCAAATTAAATAGCAGAAAAGAAATGAGATAGGAGAAAAAATATTTCTACATAGTCCTCACAAGCAATGAACTCACTTGTCAGGTTCATCTGGATGGACTAAAGAGAAACAGCAGGATGTTGGAAAAATCATTTCCAGTTAAACAGCATTGAAGATACAACTGATTTTTTCTTATCATTTTTAGAGTTAACAATTGCTATCTCTGGAATCAGATTACCAAAAATTGATGAAGTTCTGATGAAAATGTACCATTTTTACAATTGAAAACTGTGGACATGTGACTCAATCATTTCAATCAATCATCTCATTTATGTCCTTCTGAACCCTCAAAATTAATTTACCAACAACACATGTTTTTTCAACGTATATTTTCAACAAAGTAAGACACCTCATGTTCACAAATCTTCTTTCCATTCTTTGTAATAGAGCAATGTGTCTCCTTCATCTCGTAAGTTTTAAAACATTGTTATTACATGTTATTACACACTACACTGGCATCATGAAGCGATGCATATAATTGTTCCTGATCCAATTATAAAGTTGTTATTATATAGTGCACTGGTAAATCAGAAAATAATAATTCAATTATGAGTGAAAAATCAGAACCACTTTCTGTGTTACCTTCTGAAAAAGCGGTGTTTGCTTCGTGTAAGACATTTATGAGCTAGACTGCTTCAAAAGACTTATCACTAAATAATCAATACATGTGTTAACAACAGATTTAATGCTAGACTAAGTTCTTGATGTCTTACATGAAGGATGACCCGAAAAAGCTCTATACGACCGAGGCGTACTATCATGAAAAGAGGTCTTAAATCATTATGTTTTGATATCAGTATACGTAAATAAAGAGACATGTATTTTCAACTAAATAGACTATGTTGAATCCTACTCCTTTCAATGAAGGTGAGTGTTTGATTTTTTATGTCAGGAACCCATCAGGAACTCGCATGAAATGCCACATGCCTAGAAAAGCATGAATAGACAAAGAAAAATTAACCATTCTTCGATAATTTGGGGTAAACAAAGCTAATTTACTTCTTATAAAATACGACCGAGATCAGTCATTTGAACTAAAATTTTATTTCTGTAAAAATCGACCGTATTCCTTTGCGGCCATTTCTGTGAACTTGTTCTGTGGTGCGCCTTCTATTTCTTTATTACTGCAAATAATAAAGCAATTACCTCTTTGCTCTTACATTGTAACCTTAGACGTCTGCAATTTACAGACACACAGTCGACATAGCACTGTCCTAATTTTCTTAGCCATACAAATAAATACCCATAATCTCCAATACAACATGGACATACATGTCCTTAGGACAAAGACTTAATAGTTGGACCTATAAACCTACATCAATTCCACTGTCTAGTAACATAAGCAGTTAGATATCAACTTTGCCATGTGTATGGTGCTGTTGTTGCTTTCAAGACAGTAGGGGAGTTGACATGTTACAGTCTGATACAAGTTTTGCTTTTCACATGAAAAAACAAGTTAAAATGAGAGGAACATTGTTTCAGATCATTCTAAAGAATAATATCTATTAGTCAACCATCAAATATATCCGGTCAGTTTAACCTGATGTGTGTGTGATGGTATTTTGCCTACTTCCCTCAACCGCGCATAATGCCCATGCAAGGAAACACTTTAAAATGCCCACACCCTTACTACCGCACACATCGGTAATCATATCATCGATCACTTGGAAATTCATACAATGACCCAGAACAACTGAATTTTTAGGTGATTTTGGTTATATATATATCACATTCAGTGAAATATTAATGAGGTATAGTAAAACAAATACAACATGGTTTATTTTGTGTGGTATTAAAAACTCCTGATCCCTCGGTGTTGGATGCATGTGACTACTTTCCTCCGCATTGGGAAGTCACACGCACCAAACACCTCAGGATCAAGATTTTTCACTACTTCCCTCTATACCAGGATGTATAAGTATAATATTACTTTCTTGTTTTTTATTATATACACATGTGCCCTTTGCTCATTTATTTGTAATATGCGTCTGCTGCATTTATCATCCGTCATAAGACAAGGTTACCTTGTCACATTTTATTCCAATAATAGACACAAGTCTCTACATTAAGACGTAACCCACCCAATGGGCCTGCCAGCTTTCTCATCGTGTCATTGTCAATTTACTTCCTTTACTACACAGCTTTTTTTACCCTTTCCTGCCAGTATAACTGACAAGTTGTGTTTTTACCTTGTCAGACTGGTACAGCATACAGATGTAACAATCAAAACCACTTACAAATTTCAAACCCAACAACATTAACAAATGTGACATGATCATAAGAACATATGATTTTGCAGTGAACCATATTTTTCATATTTTAAATGCTTTCAATTTGTTCTGAAGTGAATTGAATATTTCAAATGCTTTCAATTTGTTCTGAAGTGAATTGAATATTTTGTAGTCAACATAAATCACTTGTGACTTGAGGCAGAAGCGAACATATGATCTTGCCATTTTAAGCTTGACATATGTTTCATCTATTGAATTGCTTGAAATGCTCTTTGCATTAAGTGAACAGAAATGCGGTAGCAACAATATCAGACAAACACATAAATCATGTGAAAATCTGGTAGCAAACATAAGGCTATCAATCATTGAATTCATTTAAGAGTTCACTAACAAATTATTGGCTAAGCAGAGTTTAACTGAACTTGGTTAAAATGTTTCATTAATAAATTGATTGGTTTAAATTCTTGATTTATTCTAACAATGTTTTTAACTTACTACAGTGCAGTAGAGTGATGTGAACAGGTCAAAAATAAGATGAGATATGCTATTTTTCCAATTCATTTTCTCATGGTAAATTTAAAGGCTCATTCCATAAAAATGAAACTTGTCTTCAACCAAAAAATCAGCTTTTTGACCATATAAGCAGTTTTTTCAGTCATACATTTGTTACTTGGGAAGGGAGGAGTATTTCCCAAACAGAAATTGGAATTTGTTCTATTTGTGCTTGAATAAAATGTTTGTGCTAGGTTCTGAAGCCATTTGAAAGTAAAATTTTTCTTTCTTTTTTTTTTTTGGTTACAAACGTTACTTTGGAATCGCCCAAAAGCATATTAATTTAATTCAAAAGCATGTTAATTTAATTCAATTGGAAACATGAAAAAATCCACATTTCCAAAATAGCTGCACAGTTTCTTGATAACTGAGAATCAAAAATAGAAAATCTCAAGCTGAATCAATAATATTTACTCTGTGTTAAAATGTCTTTCTTGTAAAAATAGCTTTTTCTGAAAATGTCAAACCGTCTACACTGTTAGTAAAATAAAATCAAAGTCATTAACTAAAGTGAAAATTTATATCTAATAAATGCACGGGACTCCCAACGCTTGGCTCTTGTGGCAAACACAATGATTTCACAAACAAAAACAAGAGCAAAAGTAACAGTTGTCCAGTTGTTTTTGTGTACTATGTTCTATTAAAACCCATCATTTACAGTAATAAACAAAGCCTCACTAAGAGACAAACAAAAAACACCCTTAACTAGAAAAGTTGTCCAGTTGTTTTGAGTTGTATTGTGTGTTATGAAGTGTTTCATTTACCTTGTTTAAGTTTAAGAGACATGTGTAAGCATTTAATTTTTTGTCAATAGTATCAGTTTACATGAAGTTCTAAGTCACTACTGTGTCCTAATCATATCAGTTGTGAAATCAAAATGGATGAGAAGATATCCAATACATGTAGACTTGGGTCTTTGTGAATATATATTCGTAAAACAATATTAAACTTGGACCACATTATGACCAGCAGTGTTTCCGCTAAGGTTTGTAAGCTTGCGCCATTTCGAGCAAGTTTGACAAAGTTTAAGAAGTGCTTGGGCCAAAATCATTAGCTGTGGCTGAAAATTGGCTCAAAAAGCTAGAAATATATCTTTCTCATACATTTTCAGAAACTCGTTACGCCAATTTTCACTGCTACTGCGCCAATGGCGCGCCATACGGCATTAGCGGAAACACTGATGACCAGGATACTTTTAGAGCAGGCATTCGCAAATAGCGTACGTTCCCAAGTGGCGCGTGCGCGGCACCAATAAAAATAAAATAAAATAAAATAAATGAATAAATTATTTGTTAATAAAATTGGCCAAACATAAAAACAAGATGAACTCCCATTGATCTTAAATATCCAAA
>JXSR01S031721.1:19924-32943 GCA_000969725.1 Ophiothrix spiculata
ATATAATACCATGCATTGAATATCTTTCGAATTTGAAAGCCACAAAGGAATTGAACTTTTAAATTAGAAGTCTTTTTCACTTAAACTATCATTTTCTGCATTTTTCCAAATCACTTGTACGCTTATTGATATTGTTTTAATTTTCTTCATAATGATTAAATGTCTGATGCAAGAAAAGTCACACGGCATTTCAACTAAGCACTTAGTATCATTGTTTTTAATCTTTTTAAAAGATAAATGTATATTGATTAATGATATGAAAAAATGTGTTGAATTCATCGAAGAAAATATTACTCTTTACTCTTTCTAATTTACCTACGTATTAAACTACTAGTCTATATACCTCCTAGAATTAAGAACTTATGGGAAACTGCTCTTTACACAAAATGTTCCCTTGAGAACAATTCAGTCACAAATATTTTGGCTGGTCATCACAAACTTGGAAAAATAATCTTAATTAGATTTAACACTAGAAATATAGTTTAGTTGTTGTGCCTAGCAAAATTTACTTATATCTCTTTAAAATGGATCTCTTGTTATGCTATCTGAAGTGTTCCTAGTTTGATCAAGTGAATTATATTGATAAATCTGTAGAGATTAAGAATAGCTGTGTCATTCCTGAATTATGCACAATTTTTTTGAAAACAGCTAAACTGGTAAAAATCTCAATTATACCACTTTTGCTAGTAAAAAGAGTGAAGTTTAACAAACAATGCCAAGGTAGTGCAAGTTTGAAGATAGGAACATGATCGTCTCTGTTTAGATATGTGACTTTGAGTTGATTTTTCTAATAAAATATTGAATTCCTACTTGAGTTCTAGCATCCTGTTTTCATTCTGACACAAACTTAATGAAGATTACCCCATCAATTATGCATACTTTTGACTTCAAGCAATCACTTGCACAAAAGAAACAAGAGAAATTGAGAGTTTTGGATTAAGAAAGGGAACGTGTCCTCATGTGTTTAGATAAATGACTTGCGAGCTGATATTGTGCATGTTAATGTGATGTTATTGATAGCCTACTGTGCTAGTATTATAATTATCTAAGTCAGGTGTATTCCATTAACTCCATATCCAAGATAGGTAGTCAATTACAAAGCTTATATTCAAGATCATACTTGCATTTGGTTATAAACTACAAAAAGGTACACACTGAACATCCTGTGTCATAAAAAAATGCAATCATTGGATGGGAGCCATATACAGTGGAACCTCGTTAACACAAAATCACTGGGGCCGAAGAGTTCAGTTTGGGTTATTATCAGGATTTTGTGTTATCAAACTGATTTCACATAGAAAATCAACACTTGGGACTCAACTTCTATTTCTTTGCTTCTGATTTCTATGCTGGCTATAGATTTAGTTGAAATGAAATGAAATAATAAACACTGCCATGTACTGATGTGTCTTTGTTTAATTGTAGATTTGACGTTTGTTTGATCGTTTATTGAATGTGTTACATTGCATTACTTTTTGATTACTTTTGTTGTTGTAATTTTGATTATTTATTGGTAAAGATGATTTATTTAGCAAACAAAACAAACATTCTCTAACTAAAAAATAAATAAATACTGTAACAATCTTATGATGAATATGCAGTAGATTAAAATTAAAGGATAATAATAGAAATTAAACTAAGTTTGTGTGAACATATTGTGAAAATGTGTTTGTGTGAAATGGGATTCAGCATCCACTGTATCTGTCTTGTATTCTGTTTTAAGCATGTTAAGTGAAATGAATTGTGTTGTCATGTCATGTCATACCATGGTCATATCATGCAATAAAGCCAAATGCAACATAATATGTTACATTATGTTGCATAATGTTATATATTATGTTATGTTATGCCATGTTATGCTATTTTATCAATAGGCTACATTTAAACACCATGGTCCGTATTCCAGAAAGGAGTTTAGCTAAACCACGGTTTTAATTCTCCTCAACAGCACGGCTCATTGAACTGTTCCACTTGAAAGCTGCTACAGTGTGTATCATTCATGGACAGTTGATGTTGAGTTAAACAATTGTTTAGCCAAACACCTTTCTGGAATACAGGCCATCATCTTTTTACTATTTTCTATAATTATATAAATAGATGACAGTATTAAACGAAATTAAGTAAAAACATTTTCTGACAAGATTCAAAACTTCAGGTGCAAACAGAACTAAATTCAGTGAATGATATCATGAAAAAATATGACATTCAGAATTAGGATGGCTTTGAAATGAACACTAAATTTTCAATCATAAAGCAGACAATATTTATCACCCTTTTTGATTACCAGCATATACGTGTTCGCCCACCAGAATGAAAAACAAACAATTATGTTTGTAACTGTACACGGTGATTGTGCAACTCAATGAGACAAGAAAATATAATTGAAAAAATAAATGTTATGACAAGCCCTTGAATAAGACAATACAATGAAATATGACACAATTACATGTCTAGCCTGACAAAGGGGAACGTCTCTTATGTGACTATGCATAGGTCAATTCAAAATACTCAAATTAAAAAGAAAAGCAAAACATCTTTCAATAATAGATTTGGCTAAAAATTCATCCTTTAAATAAGATACTTCCATTTGATACTGTACGTAATGTTAGTTTAGCACTAAAGGCTGCCCAATAGAATGACACTAACTTTTTTATATATTCCAAAAAAAAATTAGATAATCATATATTTGGAAGAACTTAAGTAATCTTTGATTCAGTTTGATTAAAATTGTTGTTTAATGTGCATAACTTGTGTTTTGCTCAAATCAACCAAAAAAAAAGACATTTAAATTCATGTATTCTTAAATTTTGCAAATATCATTTTTAAGATACATTTATCCTATCTGTGTAAGATTCGATGCAAGATTAAACTTTGACAATTTTAAATGGCAAAAACATACAAGAATGTCACACTGCACAAAGTTCATACCCATTTCACAGCATCAAATTGCACACATCATATCATCAAATTGTTCAAATTGAATAATTGAAAGAATTAATTAATATTTGTGTAAGTAAATGAGTATCTTGATGTCAAGATATCTTAAGACTCTTCCTATTAAGTGCTTCTGATTCAACACTGTTTGAGACACAATGACGCTAGCAGAATTTTCAGCATTTGAAATTGAAATGTTGTTGGATATACCTGTCAAAACAATATAATATATTCATAATGCACTGTGTAAAGTCTTAATTGTGCAGTGAATCAGAATACGATATTTTAATCCTTCATTAATATAAGAGATGTGGTGGGAGATAACATTGAGTAGTTTCACATGAATAAACCAAAGTATAATGTCAATAAGAAGTAACTTTAAATTGAAACAACTTCAACTTGCAGGCTGTCAAATTGTGCGGGAGCGGGGCGCACCGCTCGCAGGAAGCAGCAGAAGAAATTGAGGAAATTGTGCCTTAATGAGAAAAAATAAATACGAGCTGATTGAGGAAACTTGTGACTTTCAAAAACTTGCTCCTGAGGAAAAAATAATAATTTTATGCCCTTTAAACAAGAGTTGTTAACAAAACTGACTTGGTCTTAAATAGGATTTATGGAAGTTTAATGAAAATTTAACTGATAATGTGATGGTTAAAGTTATGTCTTGCAGAAAACTAATATAAGTATTTTACCATTAATACGATATTTTAATCCTTCACTAAGAGATGTGGTGGGAGATAACATTGAGTAGAATCACATGAATAAACAAAAGTATCTTGTAGATAAGAAGGAACTTTAAACAAGAGTTGTTAACAAAACTGACTTGGTCTAAAGTAGGATTTATGGAAGTTTAATGAAAATTCAACTGATAATGTAATGATTAAAGTTGTCTTGTAGAAAACTAAGTATTTTACCATTTGTGGCACAAAAATAGGGATGAGTTTTAATTATTTTTCTTTCATTTCAATTAACTCTTGCTTTCATCCTGTCGAACTTCTTAAACAAGAGTTGTTAACAAAATTGACTTGGTCTAAAGTAGGATTTATGGAAGTTTAATGAAATTTTAACTGATAATGTAATGATAAAAGTTATGTCTTGTCGAAAACTAAGTATTTTACCATTAATGGTATAAAAATAGGGATGAGTTTTACTTATCTTCCTTTTATTTCAATTAACTCTTGCTTTCATCCTGTCAAACTTTAAAATAAAATAACATTGGTAATGGAGGTAGACAATTCTGAATGAGAGGCAGCTTTCTCCCAGGGGGGGTAGAACGTGACGTCATGAGATTTTGAAACTCCCATTCAAAAAACTTGAATTTTAACTAACGCTCAAAAATTTCATTTTATGCCCTTACGTTACCAGTTCTCTTTACAACTATATACAATGTTGAAATGTAAAAACAAATTAAAAAAATGGGTTTATCCATCATGTAACACATTATGAAATTACTCCTGTTGTTAATACATTAATTCTTTAACTTTGAAGTCTTTTAAAGCTCTCTTGCTCAGAAATATCTTATATGAAGGTAAGACCAAAACTTGCACAAGTTTTCATCACCATAGAAAATGCCTTGATGTGCTCTCGCCATAAAATATGAACTTAAAAAACATGAAAACTAAAACTTGCAATCAAATATGTGGTGATCCCATCCGAATGTTGGAGTTTGCAAAAATTGACAAACTTTGATATAAAGCTTTAAAGCATGGTGGTAACATTTTGACATCCTTAATTTGCATTTACAAAAATTGAAATTAGTTAAAAACAGTTAATTTTCAGACATTTTTAAACCCTAAAATACCAGTAACATATTTCTCAAAACTGCTGTTTCCTAAAATTGCAGAACTGTTTAATACTGACGGAAAAATTAATTTTGGATATTTGTTAGCAGCAACATCTTTTAAAAATCATGCTACGGCTGTACAATGGTGAAATGGACATGTAAAGGATATTGATAATACAGATTCTGTTTAAATGAGACTGATCAGACTTGAATACAAAGCGTTTTTGGTCTCTAGCAATAGATGCAATTGTTACACTTGATATAGCCAATAAATTACTCGACAATAATTATTAACATAAATGGTGGTAAAATACTATAGATTTCATTCTTATATACAAGTAACTTTAAGCATAAATATACAAATGTAAAGCCTTCTGGGTTGATTCTTACACTGGGTCTTCCAAACTGGTCTGTTGTTTTCCCGTTGGTGACAAATACCCATTGTACCCTTTATGGTTCTGACGCTGACCATTCGTAACCGGCAATTTGTGTCCCGTTTCTGGCGTCCCGTAACTTGATCGCAATGAATTGCGAGTTCTTCGAGTAGCACTGACAGAAGTCCTCATACTACTCTGCCTCGTCCCATTATATTTTCTCCTTGGTCGGCAGATGCGCATCAGATTCTGTCGAAAGTTCTCCCCGACTAACGTATATACGATGGGATTAATAATACTATGTGAATACATTAAGAACCATGACACGGAGTAGATAATAAGCATGTATTTTGGTGGATCTTGAAGTCCATAGTTCCCTAAAATTAACTGAACGACGTAAAATGGCAGAAAACAAAGTATGAATACAATGACAACACTGATGACTAGAATAGCAACTCTTCTGGCGGCTTTGCGCGACGTGTTTTTAGCGACCTGCACAGGTGTGTTAAGTAAATTATACATAATCATAAGATAACAGATACAAATGATGGAAAGCGGCAGACAAAAGCCTATTAACATGGTGTAAATGATCCACCATCTTGTATCTGCTTCTGGGTTACTTGACACGCCTGCCATGCACACCTTGGTCCATTGAGTCGTATTGGTAAAATTATCAAAATAGGGTATGTTCATTTCTTGTGAGTACATCCAAACCGGTAAAACAGTAACGACAGCCGTCATCCACACCATGAAGCTTACAATACGGGCGCTTTTTAGAGTTCGGAAAGTCATCGACTGAAACGGCAAACAGATGGCAAAGTAGCGATCAATGCTCATTGTTGCAAGAAAGAATATGATTGTGAACTGTGTCATGGCATCATACGGTACTATGAGTCTACATATGAAGGAGCCAAAGATCCACTGGCTATAGGACATCTGGTGGCCCAGAAATATGAAAGAGATCATGAAGAGAAAGTCCGCTAATGCCAAATTAAATATAAATGTATTAGCTAACGTCTTCATGTTGCTAAAACGCAACAGGACTGCAATGATAAAGCCATTGAACAGTAAGCCTAACCCACTTACCACCCCAATTGCGGGAGGGAAAAAGCGGGCCACGTTCGCTTGAAAGTTGTCTTCTGGATAACAAGCAGAATCATCCTCTATTGTACAGTTAATCCATTTGTGCTGGTCCCCCGAGTACGCTGTCGTTGTCAACATGGTGGAAGCTTTTAAGTCATTCAATCTGAAAAATCTGTTTCCTCACAAAGTGATATTGCATGATTGTTGTCCCATTGGATCGATGGGTAACTCCTTCAGTTAATTACCAGAGTAAAATCAAATCAATAAAACACACTGATACGCTGTACGACATTCTGATATATACTAAATATCAAACTTTGGTTAGTTTCTCATTAGCTTTCCAACTTGAAATCAAATAAGTGTGATAACTCTTCCAAAACAAAGTGGAGACGATATAACTCCAGACAAGTATGAAGATGACACAGACAAGACAGCACAGTTTGTATCTTGTCCCCCGTCTCCTCATAACAGTCAGTGACTGGTATCTAGTTTACCGCTCCTCATTGGGTGTACTTATATATATGTCAGCTAGCTACTTGTGTGCTTGCCTGCATTTTGATTGAGCCAAAGCTGGCTTAGTGGGAGTGGCCTGTCTTCTCTCTCACTCACAACCAGTGCTACATAACTATTGGAATGATCCATAATGTTCAGAGGAATCAGGTTTTACTTTTAAAATACAGTCTCTCTCTATTTTTTTATACTTTCTATAAATTTGATACGATTTGTTTTCCTGTTTTTAATCAGATATTTCTATATGTATGCTTGGTAATACAGATCCAAACCTGAAGTTGACTTCCATGTATAGCATTTATTGTCTCAAGATGATGTTCAGAGGAATCAGGTTTTTACTTTCAAAATACTGTCTCTCTCTCTATTTTTTCATATTTTCTATCAATTTGATATGATTCATTTTCCTGTTTTTTTCTACCTATTTGTTTTTAATACATACATACATACATACAAAAATTTCTTTTAATGCCCAATATCCAGAAACCTGATCAAGGCGCAGAAAACATGGCATACAAGGAAATATCAATTAAAACAAAAATACAAATACAGTATTATTCAGATATTTCCATTTGTATGCTTGGTAATACAGATCCAAACCTGAATTGTCCTTCCATGTTCGTTGTCTCAAGATGATGGCTTGCTAACCACTTGTTTTGTTCATTGACTTTTCTGTAAATTTTATCAATAATCTTCATGTTATCATTTTATAATGAATCACAGCTATGAAATAATGAGGATGACTTTTAATAGGCAAACGTTTATCCCCAAATCAACTTCTCAGTTATGTTAGCTGACTTGACATCAATTGTAAATATGTTACATTTATCAGGAGGTAATCTATGTTAAGCTTTCACTTTCAACAGATTAATTATTGAAAAAATAAAATATTAATATTTGGAGATATAACATGGACACATAGTAAACTACGATTCTCAAATCCCTATTGGAAAACCACTAAAAAATTAAATTCCTAAATTAACCATTTACAAAATATATAGAAGTGTTATATCAATATATAATTTATTCATAATTCCTAATTCTAATTAATTCAAATATATTCCGGCACTCATCAATAAGTACTAATATGTATGAAGGCTACCTAGCAGAATTTAGCCAATTTGAATTTTTAACCATTGTCAACAAGCAGCGTGTGATTTCCATGGCAAACCCAAAGCCATATTGTCATACGTTGTAGCAAACCATTACGACTTGTATCAATATTTGGTTAGGTTAGGGGTAATTGGCATTGCTACATCAGTCACACAACCAGAATTGAGCATTTTGGACATGTCTCAGTGCTTGTACATAAGCTAATTTGTGTGTTTACTCCTCAATGTAAATATTAGACAAAACTCAGCATAGAGATTGGAAGTGGAACTGTAGAGAGAAACCGCGGAAAAATATCATTTATTATAGATGTAGCACTGTTAGGAGTGTACCCTTGCCACAGTCTATCTGGTGACTAGGGAGATTGTTGATTTCTTTATTCTTCTGGGCCCATATTCACAAAAGGGGAATAACTTTATTCCAGGAATAACTTTTATTTCTTCCATTGGTGAGACCTTATTATATTCACAAATGAAGAATACATTTATTCCAAGGGCTAGTTATCCCCGGCTGTATAAAATATCACTTAGCTCAGGGCTGTCTCTATTTCAAGAATGAAAAATCCAGGAATATAGTTATTCCTTGAATAACCTTTTTGAATACGGGCCTTAGAGATTGCCATGAGGAAGAAAGCCCACACAAGATATAAAAGAAAACGTTTAAGATCTTAAAAGGTAGAACAATTGAATAGTATTTTATGACATTATTAAAATGATAAGTCTTCTTTGAAATCCCACATTCATCCAATCACTATATCAACTCATTATACACATGATTTTAAATTTAAACTGATATTCAAACCAATACAATCGCCAATTAAATGAGTGCAGCTCATTCAAACATGCTTTTACCCAAAGTATGTATCACTGTGACTATGCTGTATGTAGTGTTGAAAACTTGCAACGAATCATAGAGACATGTTATTGAAATGACTCGGCAGTGCTTAACTATGCTGAGTGAGTGCTAGCTGGCAGCATAACCGGATGACAACGCAGCTGCCATGCTGGTATTGTTATCATATTGTGTCTCTACAGAGTAGTGATGTCACTAATAGGATGCACTGTGATTGGTTAGCTGATATCCTGCATTGTAATTGGTCAGTGCGTACATACTGCTAGCTGCTTGAGATGGTGGTCAATGTGGATATATAGAAACTGGAGAGTTGTATCAATATGACAAGATGATGTGGAAATACATCAAAATTTCATTTATCATTACCAAAGTGTGATAATTATACTAAATATGCTTAGGACAATATGATAGGATAGTGAAACTATCTTAAAACAAGGACTGACTGGCGACAACAATTCAGGCTAAAGTTCTCAATGCAATTACTGTCCAAAAAGTAAAAACAAGATATACTCCCTGAAGAAAACTTGTCTTGAAATGTTGCTAAATCTCCATCTAAGTAACCATTCATTGCAAATGTTGTGAAGAACATGTTCTTCACAAAGACTCACCACAATCAATCAATCAATTTTATTTCAATGTCATAAATTACATAGACATAAAAGCAATGATAAAAAGCATCATTAACATAACAAAAAAAAACCGAACACAATCTGATATTGAGGAAATAACAAAGGGCCACTAAAGGCCTGAAAGGGTTACCCCCCTTAAAACAGTAAGTAGGGCCTACATTTCACATCTAAAATACAAGCACGAAAACAAATTAAGCAACATAACAACAGAAAAGCCAAAACCCAAACAAAACTCAGTTATAGATATCAAGTAATGTGGTTTTCATAATATTTCTAAAATGTTTAACTGTTTTTGATTCTTTCAATTTCTTGTTCAAGGAATTCCAAAGAATAGGTCCAGTAATTCTAATCGCTCTACCAGTAAATATTTTTTAGCATATATATATACTATAAGTTTGTGAATTTCTTGTTTGATAATTGTGGATTTGGCTATGTTTACAAAAATATTAGGCAAAAAATTCTGGTTGCTGTTTTGTTTGGTTGTTCAAGAAATATATATATGTATCTATGTTCACAGCAGTCAAAAGTGTGTTGTTCTTTTTGAATCGAGTTGAATTTGATATGAATAGTATTATTATATTTAAAGTGCAAAACATAGTGAGCTAGCATTTATGAGCTGTGGACATTCCCAAAGCAGGACATCGTGTAGAAACAATTTGTTTCTTGCCAATCCAGATGCTATTTCACCATGATGAAAGTGGATAGTAATCATGATATGAGTTGCTTTATACGCTTTATTGATGAAAGTATGCTTTATTGTCGGCTATTTTGAGGGGAGCATTTAGTTGTCCACACTAGAGCTGTTGCTTATGACCCATAGAATCGCCTGATACTGGTCACCCTTTATTTATTTATTTATTTATTTATTTACACATTCAGCTAAAACATCAAACAAAGTACTATTACTACTAAAATATACACAAACATTTACAATAGATAAAATAAGATTACATTTAAAACATGAAGAAAATTCTTGCCTCGGAGAACTAGCCTGGAGGAGCCAGGAGCAAAAAAAAATCGCTTTCACCTAAAAAATGTGGCACCTCCAACTTACTGAGACAAACATATATATATTGTAAATTGTCAGCATATAAAAACATTGAAGGGAAAAAATAAAATTTCTAGGAGTCCAGATATTTATTGATATGAATGTAGGCATGACATTCAAAAAATCTTGACATGTAAGTTCCAAAAAAAAAAATATGATGCCTTGCTCCTTGGATATAATGATAAAGCTTCCTCTTTTTTTATATTATTTCTTCATTTTTGTGCCCATCCTTACCATGTCATGTTTGTGTGGTATATTTAAGTTTCAAGGGGTAGGCTATTTACAGATCTTTTCGACTTTACAGTCTACTCCTCCATAAAATGTGTTTGCTTCTTTTTAATGTATCCTGGTTTTTTATGGAAATAAAGATTGAATATTGATTGAACATTGAACAAACTTAATTTATGGCACATTTGTTGTTTCAGTTTTGCTTCCTCATGATTATATTCCTAAGAAATTGTGAGAAATGATTATCACTGATGATTTATATTAAATGCAACTTCCATTTTATCATCTGTTCAGTAAAACAGAATTAATGGTTTTGTGGTAAACCCTCTGTTTTTGAGCAAAACATGACACACTATACAAAGTTTTATGCTATTACTAAGAGTGGGTAGACTCCTGTCAAGATATGTGTCTGTTGCTATTTAACCTAGAGCATATTGAAAATGAGATACTGGATTTCTTTTATTACTTCAATTTAGTTAAGCAATTAACTTATAAACAAAAATACTATGGATCTAAACCAAAATACTATGGATCTAAAACAAAATACTATGGATCTAAACCAAAATACTATGGGGCGGCTTCAAAACCCAACTGGCGGTTGTCTGCCGGTTCTGGGCGGTTGGCTATTGTTTATTTCGGTTGAACCACCCAGAACCGGCAGGCAACCGCCGGTTGAGTTTTGAAGCTGCCCCTATGGATCTAAACCAAAAAAATATGGATCTAGACCAAAATACTATGGATCTAGACCAAAATACTATGGATCTAGACCAAAATACTATGGATCTAAACCAAAATACTATGGATCTAAACCAACATACTATGGATCTAAACCAACATACTACACTCTTAAAAAGAAAGGATCAAATTTGATCCCATAAAGTATCAAATATGAGCTTGCCCTTTTTGGGATCAATTTTGATCCAAATTCTCCTCAAATTTGATCCTTTTTGGATCAAAAAGGAGTGTATTTGATCCGAAAAGGATCAAATTTGAGGAGAATTTTGGATCAAAATTGATCCCAAAAAGGGTAAGCTCATATTTGATACTTTATGGGATCAATTTGATCCTTTCCTTTTGGATCTAAACCAAAATACTAAGGATCTAAAAAATACTATGGATCTAAACCAAAATACTATGGATAGATTTATTTTCATACTAATTCTCTCTCTTTCAATACATATTGAGGCCATTATTGTACAGGGATCATATGCATTATGTTAGTTCATATCTTTCTCAATTGTGACCTGATTGACGTTCACTACAAATTCTGAAAGTAGGTGTACTAGCTTTGTGATTTCCGTACAATTGTCTGTCATCTATAGATGCACAGAGAAAATGAAGAACATAACCATTTGGATCACTTGTTGTAACTCTGCTTGAAGATTAAACCCCACACTGTGACCTAATGTACCATCTTGAAGCAGACACAGTATTATTACAGACATGTTGCAAGAACTAAACTCTTTAACACAAGGAATAAATCCGAGCTTAGCTTACCTAACCACCACAGTCCAAATTTAACTGCACATATCAACAGGATCTTTAATTAAGAAGTCCCTTTCCACATACAATTCATGCAACAAATGTGGTTGATGATAAGTGCCGATTCTTGGTAGGCCTAGTGTTGTACAGTCACTGTGATCCTGATCAGAATAGCAAGACTCATCAAGGTGATTTATTGATATGTCGCAATGAGTTGGCAAATCATTATGGCTGAAACCATAGTCAGCCTCCAAACAAAATTTTCACTACCAAACATTTGGTTGTGACGCCAAATGACGAGAGACTAGACTAGAAAAGCTGTCCAGTTGTTTTGTGTGGTATTGTGTGTAATGAAGTGTTTCATTTACCTTGTTTAAGTTTAAGAGACATGTGTAATCATTTAAAATAACTGTGTTTTTTTTGTCAATAGTATCAGTTTACATAAAGTTCTAAGGGCCAAATCATAATCGGCCTCCAAACAAAATTTTCAATACCAAACATTTGGTCGTGACGTCAAAAGGACGATGGACTCAAAACAAAACAACTTCAACACCGAGTTGAGACCAAGTAAAATTTTGCACTAGATTGCACATGTTATTGGATTGCCATATACATTGGACCAAATGTTTGTTACCCGTTCATAATTTAAATTTGATGGCAAATATATGGTGACGTAACGACCAAATGTTTGGCAGGGAAAATTTTGTTTGGAGGCCAACTATGGTTTTGGCCTATCAGTGAGGAAAATGGGCTTCAATTATATACTTGACAAAGTACTCACCTATTACAGAGGTTGAAATGACAGGATGAGAACATCGATGACCACACAGCAACATATGAAAGGAAGAAAAAAATGAGAAAATTTGTTAATATCATCATCTGTCAGATTGCATATCAAACAGGACACTGTAGGCTCATTCTCCGATAAACCGTGCAACTTTGGTTAGAGAAATGTTGAAATTTCGACTACTAACAACTCATGAAAATCA
>JXSR01S031724.1:24977-45325 GCA_000969725.1 Ophiothrix spiculata
GCAGAGTCTAATACCACTACACCAGCAGGTCTTGCATAACATATGGACGACAACAACTAGATTATATACTTGGAACGAGGCAAAAATGATTTGCTAAATTACCACTTTAACATAGACTTGAGGGCGCAAATTGAAAATGGGCACTATACTGAGATTTTAAAGTATGCATGTTGGTGGCCCAGGGGTACTCAACTTTGAGGTACGCGCCATGTGCCACCAAAAAGACCCGTTTTTTGGCTCGCTTTCACCGAAAGACCCACTATTTTTAAAACTTTCTTGTCATTTAAACAACGTTTGTCACTCAAAGACCTACCATTTTTTTTAATTTGATGTATTATTCGAAAACTTTGCAAAATTCGTCAAAAAATTCACAAAAATCGTCGAAATTTTGAAAAATTATTCAAAATTTTGCAATTTTTTTGGCCATATTTGACCCGGAAAGACTCTACTTTTTAGTGAATTTTGCCAAACCTCCCATTTTTTGCACTTTGTAACTGACAGACCCCCTTTTTAACACAATTTGTGCTAGGTGCTAGGTGGCACTCGTACGTCACTATTATGTGAGTCCCCCGGTGTTGGTTGTAGCGGCGGCAGTGATGGCAGTAGTTCTGGTGCTGAAGGTGGTAATAGCGTTGGTGCTAGTGGTGATGGTGGTACTGGTGAAGGAGAAGGAGGAGGGAGAGGAGGATATTTCACAGCACAGGCATATACAATTAGCCTGTTCAAGTTTGCCGTAAGTTATCTCATTAAAGGACAAAAGATTTTGTTAACTAAATCGTAAATGACAATAGAAGTATCGAATTAATTTTACCGCACAAAAGAGGCCTGTCAATCAAAGTATAGGATAGGCTATTGTCTTCGACGAAAAGCATAACGCCTAGAGTGTTTTAGTTGTGCTTTTTATCGTGTAAACACAAAAGGATTGTTAAGGATTGCAATTTCTCAAGTGGGGATTATCTATACTTATAGTATTGACTCCAGTGAATAGAATAAGTAACGGGTTAATAAAATATTTTACTACGGATTACAAAATGCATTGTTATGCACGGACAGAACATTTAAACTAGCTAATTGCATACAATCATTTTTTGTCTCCAACACTCTTATTTTACCTTTTACATCGACAGAGAACAGACACGTTGCTGCATTGTTAGCAACATCCCGTGCTTCGCATGTGACTTTAGTTTCCCCTATGTCAAACTGGCTACCAGAAACTTTGGTGCATGATACTTCAGGGAGATTGCGAGAATTGTCCACGGCGCTGATATTATAAAAGATTGTAGCATTAGCTTTAAAAGGATCTGCTTTGCTCTCTAAATTTCCTGGGCAAGTAATAACTGGAGCTTCAATATCTGAAAATGAGAAGTGAAGTGTGTGTCAGGATTTTTCCTTAAAACAAAACGTGAAACTTATTATTTTCATATTTATTCTATCTTTTATCAAAACAGGGGATTTTGATAAACCATTACTTCTACCATTATGTAATATAAGAATGTCATAGTCATACGAAAGCGATCCATATTTGTCTGTCCTCAACGCTCAATGCTCTTATTTTACCTTTTACATCGACAGAGAACAGACACGTTGCTGCATTGTTAGCAACATCCCGTGCTTCGCATGTGACATTAGTTTCCCCCATGTCAAACTGGCTACCAGATTCCTTACTGCATGACACTTCAGGGAGATTGCGAGAGTTGTCCACAGCGCTGACATTATAAAAGATTGTAGCGCTGGCTTTTTTAGGATCTGTGTTTCTTTCTAAATTTCCCGGGCAGGTGATAATTGGCGCTTCAATATCTACAAACGAGAAATAAAAAAGTGTTTTATCATTTTGCCAATTTTGCTTAGATTTTCTTTAAAACCATCCTGAAGAGCCCATACATTTTGTAAAATAGCATACTTACCTAAATATAACGATAATTGACAGAATTTGACCCCGACTTTGATAATTTATTCATATTATTTTCTATACATTTCAATACGAACTGTCTTGCACAATACACGATTCTTTAAGCATTTAATTTTGTTGCGATGTCTCCAATAATAGTTCTGCAGCGTAGTCAAATCAGCGTTTGCTTTGGATCCAATGAGCCCGGGTTTGGTACCCTCTCAATCCATGATTTCTTTTCCTTTTTCTTTTAAAATTCAAATCTTGTAATTTTCTTTTAACATATCACTCTTTAGGACACTATTCTTTTTTCCCTTTCTTCCTTTTACTTGCAGTAAGACATGAGCTAACAGGTATAATTTGCCACTGTATCTATACGGTACTGTACCCGGACATTCCAAGCGGAAACACTCATCTTCGAGTATCCATGTGCGTTTATTACTGGTATCCTTGAAATATTTTGTTTAACATTTGTTGTCGCCAAACAATTTTTCGTCTATTGTTGTCCTCAACGCTCTTATTTTACCTTTAACATCGACAGAGAACAGACATTTTTCTGAATTGTTAGCGTCATCCCGTGCTTCACATGTGACATTAGTTTCCCCCATGTCAAATAGGCTACCAGATTCCTTACTGCATGATACTTCAGGGAGATTGCGAGAGTTGTCCACTGCGCTGACATTATAAAAGATTGTAGCACTGGCTTTTTTAGGATCAGCGTTGCTTTCTAAATTTCCCGGGCAGGTGATAATTGGCGCTTCAATATCTACAAACGAGAAATAAAAAAGTGTTTTACCATTTTGCTAATTTTGCATAGATTTTCTTTAAAACCATCTTGAAAAGCCCATTTATTTTGCATAATACCATATTGTGTACCTAAATATAACGATAATTGACAGAATTTAACCCCGACTTTTGACAATCTATTTATATTATTTTCTATACATTTCAATACGAACTGTCTTGCGCAATACACAATTCTATAAGTATTAAATTGTGTTGAGATGTCTCCAATTAGTTCTGAAACGTAGTCAAATCGGCGTTTGTTTTGGATCCTCTCAATCCATGATTTCTTTTCCTTTTTCTTTTAAATTTCAAATCTTATAATTTTCATTTAACATATCACTCTTTAGGACACGATTCTTTCTTCCCTTTCTTCCTTTTATTTGCAGTAATACATAAGCTAAAAGATAGAATTTACCACTGTATCTATACGGTACTGTACCCAGACATACCAAGCGGAAACACTCATCTTCGGGTGATTCGTGTGCGTTTATTACTGGTACAATAAGGAAAAAACAGTTCGCCAATTTTGACAAGAACGTCACGTATTTTTAAAGATACAAATAGTGATATGTGAGATTATGTAAAATAAGATTGGGAATCCCGTAAAGGCTAATGGACCGACGTTGCTCTATTCTCTTACGTTAAGATGGGTCACCAATATAGTATTGAGATTAACACATATAACTTGCTGGTTCGAAATCCAGGTAACCAACGGTAAATTTATTCATCAATGCTAGGAACATCCCTACATTGAAATATGAAGAAACGACCGAATTATATATTTTTTAATTAATATTCTTCCACATGGAGTCAGAATGACTCTTGAAACGGAGTCATAATCACTGACACTCTCAACGAGTCACTGCTGCTTGACTCCGTAAGGGAGTCCTTTGACTCCAGAAGAGGACTTGTTTTAGACATAGAGTCACCTGGACTCCTTTTTTGCCTGTCAGTGTTGCCAAATTTGTTTCATCAATTGTTGTCATCAATACTCTTATTTTACCTTTAACATCGACAGAGAACAGACATTTTTCTGAATTGTTAGCGTCATCCCGTGCTTCACATGTGACATTAGTTTCCCCCATGTCAAATAGGCTACCAGATTCCTTACTGCATGATACTTCAGGGAGATTGTGAGAGTTGTCCTCTGCGCTGACATTATAAAAGATTGTAGCATTTGTTTTTTTAGGATCAGCGTTTCTTTTTAAATTTCCCGGACAGGTGATAATTGGCGCTTCAATATCTGCGAACGAGAAATAAAGAAGTGTTTCACAATTTTCGTAAAGATGAAATGTTAACTGGCAATGTACTAATTATATCATTATCGTAGAATCAATTTTATTTTTATCGTTGATGACTGGAACTACAGCACCTAAAATACACTCTAAATTCACGTGAATAAACTTTTAATCTTAAAGACCAAGTTTTATTCTTTTCAAAGAACTAGTGAACAACTCCTCTGGATTTAAAATGAATATTCTAATCTCTATAGAGTGAAATAGAGATTGAAAACAAATTTAAATCTGATCGGGGTTCAATCATAAACTATTAAATGTGATTTGCTTTCTCATTAGGGTCGGTTCTTAGTTACTTCTTCCCATCGAATATTCTATGCCAGTTTTGTGCAATATTTATTCGTTATTCAATAAAAACTCTATATCTATGTAATAACGACTATTTCATGACAGAATATTCGACACGGTGGCGAAGAAAAAACTATTATTCACGATATCATCAAATCCCCGTTCTAATCCCAAGGTGCATTAGGGTATAAGGGGAAACAATTTAAACACGGATAGTTTAGAATATTCTGTCTGCCAAAAACTTTGAACCAACCCTTACTCACCTATGTCACAATTGATGCCCTCGAATCCACTCCTACATTGACATATGTATCGCCCAACCCTATCGTGGCACACAGCTTCGTTGAGACACGGGTCAGAATTACAGATGTCGAAATCTTTAAAAACAAAATCAAATGGGAGATTCATCTTTAAAAACAAAATCAAATTGGAGATTCCAGGGTAACGTTTGTGACCAAAAAGGTTTAAAAAATTAAATAACTTCAGAACCTAGCATAGACATTCTATCCACGAGTTTGTTGTTGATAATTTATGTTCAAGAGATCCTGAATAAAGTTCATGTAACGTTTGGCAACGCTTGTGAAATCGCATGTAAATATTTCTTTGCTCTAAATAACTTCAAGTAAAAATTCTCTCACGTGTTAGCGAATTTTGTATTGCGCTTTACGCAGATCATATGAAAAGAGCCGTTAGAATACGGGAAATGTTTTGGAACTTAAAGTATTACATCACGCTAGTATAACTAAAGTACAGAGTAAGGCCTGCACGGAGTATGGCCTATTGTGATGTGCAGTGCAATGAGATAGTGAGTTAGGCATGGAAGTCTATGTTACATTACCTTACGATACGATTTACGAAACAGTTAAATAGCACAGTGACTTTGTCTTTTCTCCTAGGTGCATGAGGAAAAGCAAAGTTGACATCTGTCATAATTCTCTTTTGATACAAAGCATTGATTTCACTTTTGTGTAAATTCTACCGTTAAAACGGTAGGGACACCTATTGGTGTGGTGTAGGTATGCCTCCGTATAGTACGGAAGCACTGAAGGGACATGATGAGAAGACAAGATGATAACATGACGAGATAAATGATGAGATAAATGACAAGATATTTGTCATGATGATGTGATAACGGACATGGTAAATGCACCATAAGTGCACGATGCCGCAATACCGGACATGATAGTTGCAACATAAGTGCACCATGACGCGATTTTTTCTTCTTTATTGGTTTGGTGGCTCTGAAAAGAGCCGTTTGGAAGATGAATGAATAATATTTATCTTTTGAAATCATCAGAAATATGATATGGATGAGAGTACTCTATATAATAATATCAATCAATCAATCATATTCGTACAGGGGACCCACGTCTTTACGTGACTGTCCGACCACGGATCGGAGCAAGTAGAGTAAAGTTTCTTGCCCAAGGAAACAAGATGACGAAAACCGCCTGGCCCGGGGCTGGAACCCACAATCTCTGTATTACGAGACCCGCGCTCTAACCGCTCGGCCACGCTCCCCCCACAATATAGAGCTACGAAAAAATTAAAAGCAGTCGTATCTCTTTCGTTTATTAGTCTAAAAAGTATAGGAATAGAGGCACCTATTATAGTGTGTAGCGGTATTAGGCCACTGTAAATAGAAATCAGGCGGGTGATGGCTTTCATGTTGTAAGTTCAGACTAATATTAGATATGGGAGAGACATTAGACTTGGAAATTCATTAGTAAGTGGTGAGTAATGCAACTTGTTGGGAATAAAACCACGGATTGTTCGGGTGTGCGATGTTACCTACACTGCGCTACGTAAGGAAATGACAGCGACACCTGGCTTCGTTTGCCTTTTATATATATGGCGAGGATCCCAGTTCGTTGCGGGCAGGAATCGGCGTGTGATTAGTTAATGAGAAATGGTGAGTGGCCAATCGAATGCGAGTATTCTTACGATGGTTGTAAAAGTCTCTGTTGGATCCCTAATTTGCATAATGTTTACTCGGCAAATTGTGCAGAGAGACAGCGGCCGAACAAATGTGTTGTAGTGGAAATCACGGTGACCCACTCCTCAACGGTGAGGGTAGAAGGAAAATGAAGGTTTCGTGGCAGAATGATAATTAGAAGTACAGAATGATCACTAAAAATATATTTTATCAAGGTATCGATCAAATCAAATTGTGGTAAAAGAAAGTAGAAATAAAAACCCTTGGTGAGGGGGTTTCTCTTTGGTATGTACCCCACTACGGATATGTCCAAGGTGTGAAATGTGAAAAATAAGAAAGGAGACATGGTTTCAGTATGTTAGCATTAAAGGATATTCACTAAAGTAATGAAAAGCATGTTGAGATATAACTTCCGTAAACAGACGTCTAGAATAAAAAATAGAGACTGATTTGGAAGGTTTCTCATGTGGAAAAACTAGGGATTAGGCTTGTTTTTGCAATGAAATACTCTGAAATATGAATCATAAAAGTGCATGTTAAAGTATAAAAAGTATACTATAAAAGTAGGTTGTAGGTTCAAAAAGTTACGATGGCTCCATGGCAGTGGTCGGGCCGGAGTACAGCGCTAAAGCGCACGCGCTATTTAGGGTTATCTGTATTGTGATGTTAAACCAAAAATGGACAAAAATTGTAATTTATTCCGTAAAAGGGATGCTAGGAGGAAAAAGAAGAAGGTTTCATGGATAAATTGTGAACTCTGGGTAGCAAGGAATGAGAAATAAGTAAAATTTGATCTAATTGTAGAATGCACCATGTTACCGATAATTAAAACACAATGGCGGTCTTGCGCACAGAAAACCGCTAATTGAAGCCCGTCGTCATACTGCTTCACCGTAGAGAAAGCCCGATGATACGCTCGGGGACCCGGGGACCCGACCGAAAAATAAGTCGGGTACCTGGATAGCAAACTACCCGAAAAGTCCCAGGCCTAGTAAGGTGTCAACGGGTTATTTCACGGTCACCAAATTTCACGCATCCCATTATCAAATCACAGTGCAGATCCATAATGTTCTCATTTGCATAATGATACAGTATAGTATATACACTTTATTATCAAATCGGCGTCAAAACCGCGCTGTTTTCAAGTCCGCACAGGTCTAAATTTGTTCTGTTGATGGTCTTATTGTTTCGAGCTTGATCTGCCAGATATTTCCATGCATATTATCCGTGACAAAAAATATTGAAATGCATATGAAACAAATGGATAAAATTTCAACTTTTCAAGAAGTGTATTAAGGGGAGAGAACCTACACATTATCATATGAGATAGCTTGCCAGTCATCAAGTTTAAAGAACATTTTCTACGATAAACTATTTGAGCTCAACTGTTTGACGTTATCTAATAAGGAGACCTGCTAATTTGTATTTCTAGTAATTGATCAGCATTTCAATTTCTGTGTTAAGGTTAAGTCGTGCAATTTCTCTTTTGGAAATACATCCCACATACCAAGTAACAATCGAATGATGATCGCATGCTTCTGCTGCAAATTGCCATATAGGACTTTAAAGAATTTTCAAAATTAATAGAAAAGTAATGCGTGTATTTTATTCATTTTGTCAACAAATTAAATACAAATTATTGTCACTGACATACACTGTCTGGTTTCATTTATTATTTTTTGAATTATGTTGGGTTAATATTTTGATAACTTCTTTCTGGAACAAACGGTATCTCAATTAATGTTCCGCAATTCGTTTCCATCATTTATTCGCAAAAATTCCGACGAAAATCCGGCATCTAGAAATTTTTAAAAAATGGCCATTTAAAAAAAAATGCATTTTCGGTCCGGAAATACTTTGTGACGTCATTATCACGTAATACCTCAAAATCAAAATCACAGGAGGCAGCCCCCACCCCACATCACCACCAACACCCTCATAAAGATGTGATACAAAAGAGCTCAGTAAGCCGAGGGCAGTTTCATCCTGGAGGCGACGCGTATGCAAGGCTCAAAAGACCCACTTACTAGTATTCAGTATCGCTGTCACCCAAAGACCCATATTTGTTTACAATTGCATGTACTCTAACCCAAGGACCCCAATGATTTTTCACATTCTTCTCTCACCGAATGCCAAATTTCACTCAACAAATTAATATCAAATTTATTATACCGATGCCAAAAATTCTCATCTTTTGATAACTGAGCCCTCGTACTTTTGTATTTTTCTCTCAATGCCAAAATCCATGCTTTCACCCAATGACAATGACCCCTAATTTTTGAGCCTGTGCTCTCACCGAATACCCCCTGGGGACGAGGGTTGAACTTTAAATAAATGACCTAGGCATTTTCGGCTGAGATACACCTCGTAATTTTGATTTTCGGATCATCCCTTGTCTTTCTAAGGCGGAAAACAAAGTAATATATTTAAATCCTTTACCGCACTCCTAAAAGAGGGTAGGGTGCGCCGTAAAAGTCTGAGGGTAGACGGAATGATTTCCGCCTCAGACAATTAAAAGTTGCCATTTTAAACAATATTACCATGTTATGGACCTAAAGCTTACAGAACATGTGAAAAACGCCATCTTACTTTTTTATGCAAAAATCGCGTAAAATCCATTGTTTAGAACTTTTACAGCAACGTTTTGAACTAAGACTAAGGCCAAAAATTTTCTGCTTTACAAATGCCAAATTCCGCTTTATTCTGCTTTGTATTTTTTGCACTTTTTTGAAAAAAAAAAAAAATCTTAAAAATCTTACAGTTTTCAAGTCTCTTACCTATATTTTTACTGTAGTCTAAGTTTACTGTAAATTCTGAAGTCCTCCGCGTGCCATTTTTAATCAAAATTTAATGTTTGTAAATTAAGCTTAATAAAAAGTTTTTCACCCTGCAGCGATACTGGCACGTGCGTTTAATTTCGGAAAAGCCCCCGTGGCTATTTTTAGCTCGCCCGCGCAAGGGATCCTGGGATACAGTGACGTAGCGGAATGCAGTATTTCTGACAGTCGGGCGATGTGTGATCGCAATGGGCAATGTCTGATGCGAGATCGTAAATCAAATATAACTAGTGCATTTTCGGATTTGGATACTTCCGACTATAGTGGTTTTTGACTTCGTTCAAAACGAAACAGAGTCGGAGTATTAATAGTTTTGAAATTGTATTAATAAGATGCAAACTTACAGCATTCGTTCCGTTGGAGAAGGACATCCATTTTCTCCTTTTCCCAATTCTTTCGATTTATAAGTGGTTTGATGTCATCAATAAACCAGAAATCTGTATCTTGACCGTCATGTCTATCAATCCTTGTACATGTCTGGTTGTTTGATGTACTCATACGTAGAGAAACAACTGCCTGGCATTCACAACGTTCTACTCTGGGGATCGACCACCGCATCTTTCCTGATTCGGTGTCCATTCTTCCCTCAGGAATACACACATGTCCTACGACTGTTAAGATACAAAATGTAAAAATCAACATGCATACTCTTTTGTGATACACATCATGGTACCCTGGTCACATAACCTTGCAGCAGAGTTTCGATGTACTTGGGTACTTACGGCGTAATATCGGTTAGAAATGCAACGGTAACCGGCCGTAACAACATCCAACAACATCTCCTCTAATGGATACCCTGGTCACATAACCCTGTGGCGAGGTTACAATGTGTTTACGGTGTCATACTGGGTAGAAATTCAGAGGACACCGGTATGACACCGACCGGTGTCCGTGCAGATAATGGGCGGTGTCTGTGCGGATGATCAAGGGCGTTCTCAGACCAACTCAAGTTTTTAGCCGACGAAACAAAAAGTGGTGTGCCTGCGGTCCCTTAGTTACATAACATGAAAAAGGAACCAACTAAGACTACTACGGTCACAATGTTCGTACGAACAAAAGATTCGTACGAATTTTTTTAAGAATGAGGTTCTTAGACGTTTGCAAGAATGGGTATTTTTGTACAAATATCTGAAAAATGTTAATTTTTATGAAATTTCTTTTTAGGGTATTGCTATTAGATGCATTTCCCCTTTATAAAAATGAGTTTTGTTTTAAAGATATATCAAAACATCACCTTGCTACTGGTTGCAACGAAAGTCGTATCTGCATTGGATGCCATAAGTCATATTTATTTATCACCTTGTCACTTGAATGTAAGAAATGTCTTAAAATTTCCCTGCCATACACTCTTAGAAAGAAAGGATCAAATTGATCCGATAAAGTATTAAATATGAGCTTAACCTTTTCTGGATCAATTTTGATCCAAATTCTCCTCAAATTTGATCCTTTTCGGATCAAACACACTCTTTTTTGATCCAAAAAGGATCAAATTTGAGGAGAATTTGGATCAAAATTGATCCGGAAAAGGGTAAGCTCATATTTGATACTTTATCGGATCAATTTGATCCTTCCTTTTTAAGAGTGTATGCTCTTAGAAAGCCAGGGTCAAATATGAGACAAAAAGTCATATAAGTCATAATTATTTAACACCTTGTCACTTGAATGTGAGAAATGTCTTAAAATTTCCCTGTCATACACTCTTAAAAAGAAAGGATCAAATATGAGACAAAAAGTCATATAAGTCATAATTATTTAACACCTTGTCACTTGAATGTGAGAAATGTCTTAAAATTTCCCTGTCATACACTCTTAAAAAGAAAGGATCAAATTGATCCGATAAAGTATCAAATATGAGCTTACCCTTTTCTGGATCAATTTTGATCCAAATTCTCCTCAAATTTGATCCTTTTCGGATCAAACACACTCTTTTTTGATCCAAAAAGGATCAAATTTGAGGAGAATTTGGATCAAAATTGATCCGGAAAAGGGTAAGCTCATATTTGATACTTTATCGGATCAATTTGATACTTCCTTTTTAAGAGTGTATGTTTTTCACTTTTGGCTTGCAAAGACGATAATAACTTTAAAAGCAACTAAAAAGTTTCCCTTAGTAAGCGGGTAAATTGGTGAATATTTAGTCTTACCCAAGGTAGAGCATAACACTGATAGTGTTAACACAATCCCTTTCATCATTCGCAATAGCTCCGTAAGTTCCATAACCATAAAGGTTTAAGCAGAAAACAAAGCTGCAATCATTCCGGCTATCATTATTAAAAATACTGGGTATCTAATATAGATTTATTATACGTATAATGAAATTCTCTGATGCTTTCGCCATGCATGAATACGTTGTGAAAGCATTGGGAGCTCTAGTGTGACCATAGCATAGGCTTATATATTTATATCGCAGGGGCGTCGCTACGTATTTAAAAGAATGAGGTTGGGGTATATTGTGCCGACAACGGAATTAGAAAAGTGGCTCTTTTTTAAAAAGCAAGTAGAGAAGGTGTCTAAGGGGATGTGGCCCCTCAGGAGCGTAAAAAAATAGAAATTAAAAAACAAGACAGAACAAACAAATAAACAAAAATCACGATATTTGGTTGTATGTAGGTTTGGCTTAATTGGTGCTTCAACTTGGCTCTATTTTCTCAATAAAATTCGGGAGAAGGTACTCCAGAGAGGCATTCAACAATGATGGACCGAACATATGAAAGGGGGGGAGGGCCTAAGGAGGCGTGCTTCCCTGGATTTAAATTTTGGGTTTTTAAGTCACTATTTGGTTCATTGATTTGGCTATTAGATGCTTCAAGTTGACACTTTTTCATCAAAAACTGAGGTACCATAGAGATTCAAGTGCAGTAACATACAAAACATATAGAGAGGTGTCCGGGGGTGTCCCCCAAAAGGATCCTTTTGCCCAATTCTCGTGCGTATATAAAGGTAAGTTTGCGATTGTACTCCGGAGAATACAGTATTTAGAATTTGCTAGTTATTTTTCTGCTTTCTTTTCTTCTTCGACATGCAACTTCCATCAAAAAGTCAGCTTACAGCAACTTAATTTATTTAAAAGATATTTTTGATGACGACACATACCGAATACGCATCTTAGCAATTTTCTCCGATAAGAATTTTTTGTGAACTGTAAAAGAAATTTAATGTACCGAATAAAAAACAATTTATCTTTGATGATGTTGATTGATACTCAAAATTAAGATTAAGTGCTCTCATCCATAGACATTATGATATTAATCAGAATAATGGGTCCTGGCACGTCGTTTTAATTACACATGCTAAATACAAAAAAGTAATCATTCCAAATTTATCATGTACTTGTACACATCATCATTGTTATTTTTACAGTAAGTATAACGTTCAGCTAATTGAAGCAAAGGCTTTTTGTTAATTTGACAAAATGAAATAACAACATATTAAAAAACATTTTAAATAATATTTTACTAGTGTGATTCAAATAGCATTTCAGGATCTACATTTATTTTAATTAGATTAAGGGGTCTCCAAAAGTTTATGGCCATTTTTCATATTTATATGCAAATTTAGTAACGTCTTATTATTAATGATTTCAACTATTTGCAATGTTTTGAATAAATTTAATACTTAGACTTATTAGCTTTTAAGAAAATTAGAAAAATTGTATCCATTTAAAAAAGTACACAGATATTTTAATCAACCGCTTCGCATCATTTGTTATTTAAATTTCAAGGGCATCAGAATTATTACTTTCATATTTTTGTTTTAGTTAGTTTCCTGCTTTTATAACCAGAGATATTGAAATAATTTAATAGAAATTGAAAGCACGGCATGAGAGGGTACTATATAACAATATCGTACAAAACAGTGCTAAAATGAGGTGAAACGTTATTGATATGTACATGTAGGAGCCAGTGTCGTATGTCATTCGGGTGAAAACTGATGGTTGTGCCCCACCACTCAAAAAATCCTGGGCACGCCACTTAATAAAAGTACAAACTTAAAACAACTCTGGTATATAGAGTGTGGCCCGCAGGACTCTTACATTTTGACGAATTGAGTAAAACAATAAATGTATATGACCTTGAACATGTTATACAAAGTCAAAATGAAAATTACCTGACTTAAGTCTGCAACTTATCGAATATAAAATCTCACTGTATATCTGTGCCTACCTCACAATACAATGTCAGTTATGCATGAATACGTCGTGAAAGCATTGGGAGCTCTAGTGTGACCATAGACGGTCTGGATTGTTTATGGTGTGACCAAAGTATACACTAGTAAAAATCGAGTACAAAGTGCCCCCTCCCTTGACAAAAAAATCGAGCGGGAAACCGGGAAACAAGCTGGAAAAATCGGGAAGGACAAGGAAATGGGAGATCAGCTGCAAGACAGGAAACATGGGGAAAAGCAGACAATCGTCTCAAGAGATGTGCAGAAAACACTTAAAACCATTTTTTTTCCCTGTTTTTAAAATCAACTTGAATATATTTTGGGTATACGAAAATGGATTTGTTGCCGGGAAAAATTGAGAAGAAATATGCAAACGCCGGGGGAAAATCGGGAAGAAATGTCTCCCCCCCCCCCCGATCAAAAAGGCTGGCTACGCCACTGCTCTACGGCAATATGGTGTAGTGATGAAATAGCGTGACGATAATGACCTGCGCCATGGGCAACTACTCTTTAGACTTAATACGTTTCTTCGTCTTGTGGGGATACAATAGCTATAACCATATTTTCACAGCTGTCAATTTGCTGAAAGGATAGAAAGATCTTCCTAACGAAACTGTGCTACAAAAATCATATGCATTATCCTTCTTTACGAAGTACAAGGTGTCCAGAAAAAAATCCTTGTGTGTACAAAGCACCAGATCTTGTTCGCGAACCAGATACCTCTAATGAACTCACCTGGGAACAAAAACCAACACAAACGCCAAATTCAGTTTCAGATCTGGTTCGATCGAACCAGATCTGTTAACGGATACTCAGGAAGTATGTTAAGGTTAAAAAAATTGTTACGGTTGAGTGAGCAGATCAATGACAATACTCAATTAAACTGAAAGTTCAGTTCATGGGCCATAGGATACAACCTTTACATAAACCCAAGAAAATAACAGGCAAAGATTGTAATTTTTTTCTGAGACACCTTGTATAACATATTATTGGTAGATTATCCATCCTCTGGTAGAGTATAGTAAGATATACAGGTTGTGACAGAAAAAAATATACATTGTTATCTACTCTGTTTTTTTAAAGTTACACTTTGTATTACATTGTCATTTATCTATGTCAAAAGCCAGTTCATCCGATTCATTTACCGGTGTGAAAGTAATCGTAGTCCCCCTGAAATGGTAGTCCACCTTCCATTAGACCATAACGGAATAAAGCGTGAAACTAATGTTGCGTACAACCCGGACAATAAGAACGGGGACTTCAATTCCTGCTACACCGGTACAAAATAATGGCACATAATGTCCAAAATCAGCCAGGAGAATTAATTTTAATTTCTATAATTCCCTTTAAATATGAAACTGTTTGAAAGAAAAACCTGCAAAAGGATTATCGCATCACACTCTTTGCTTTCCAGTTTCCATAAAAAATATCGAGTCTGTGATGCAACCGTTTGCTTACTCTGGCATATGAGCAATATTTTCAACCTTTTAAAGCATTACATTTGTCATAAAATATCATAAAATTATTCATGACTTATTCTTATCACATGAAAAAATAATAACATAAACAGTTCTTGAACATGACGTGTTCTTTTTGTCATTTTATCTCACTGCATTGCTAATCTTCATCGAATCAAAACTGTTTACGCTGAAATAATGGTGAAATCGGCCCAAGTGGTTTTCAGCGGTCTTTACTAAAAATGGTCGTAACTTTTGACCCTGATCATTGAACAAGATCATTTTAGCTGCTTCTGGTAGCCAATTAAATAACCTTTTGAATACGGGGAAGTTTGTAAATTCAATATTTTTATTTTCCTAATGATATCGCTAACAAGAATGTATAAATTTTTATGTTACAACCTGTACGAAGGCAGGTAGGCAGGCAGGCGCAGGCAGGCAGACTTCTAGTTTTAGCGTTTGTTTTAATACTAAAAAGCATATTAAAAAGTCAATGTCTGTGTCTAATTTGATGATGATTGAGTGCTCCTAAGTACCCGTTGCTAAGGAGATTTTGTGTATAGTTGAATAGTAATCAATAAAATTGATGCTTTCGCAAACCCAAACTTTTAAGCCTGTTTTCTCCAATTGCTATTTTTGAAAAGTGATCAACACACTCTTACTAAAATAGCCATATCTTCGGAACGGATTGTTGTATCGAAATGTTTGAGGTACCAAATTACTTGTGAAACTCTAAGCTTTCTCATGATGCCAAAAACTCAATTTCGATATCGGAACCAAAGTCCCCCTTTCGGCGTGAGTCATCACAAATGATGTACATGTACAGCATTTTTAGCCTTATTGGTGTCTTTTGATCTAAAATGAGCATTTTTGAGATAAAATGTGAAAATAAATTGTGGAAACAAGTATTACAGTCATGGGCGTCATTTCATTTTGAAATGTGAGGGGGTCCAGGGGGCAAATAAATCGTTTGTATTCAAAACAGTGGGGGGCCACCTGATATCATGTCCCCCACCCTTCAAAATGTGGGGGGGACGTGTCCCCCTGTCCCCCCCTGAAATGACGCCCATGATTACAGTTCAATACCTAATTCCAGAACTAATTTAAACACTTTTAAGGGCCTTGCATTAACAGTGCATTTTTGTTGAAAAGTTAATAAATGAACACATCAAACAGCGGTGATATATTAGACCATAACTGAAGACATCGTATACAAGCCGCAAGGTTTTAACTCAGAAATAAATTCTTGCGGCATGCTTCCGGTGTCTCTACGGCACACGGACGCCGTCCGGACACCGGTAGGACACCGGCCGGTGTCCGATCGGTGTCTGCTGAAATTTACCTAGCATAACGCCGTAAACACATCGTAACCTCGCCGCAAGGTTATGTGACCAGGGTATAATCCTCTTGCTTAACACTGGGGATGTTTTAGTATAAATTTATGATTTGTATCCTCTATCTATATAAACTCTTTACAGTCGATCCATTAATTCATGGACGTCATTTCATTTTGAAGTGTGTGTGTGGGGGGGGGGGGGTCCAGGGGCAAATAAATCGTTTGTATTCAAAACCATGGGGGACACTTAATATTGAGTCCCCCACCCTTCAAAACGTGGGGGGGGGGGGGGGGGACGTGTCCCCCTGTCCCCCCACCCCTGAAATGACACCCATGCATGCATTATGTAATTTTGAAGTTTTTAAGTAAGCCTAAAGGTGCGTTTACATTGCGGTGTATTGGAGGGTAACGACAAGCAACGTAGACCTGCGAATTGCAGTGTTGAATGTTACGCCGGTCCTCGTTAGTTAAAGTCAGTTCACGGTGGCACATGCCTCTAACCTACGCAGGTTGTCGTTACTATCGGTCGCTTTCAGTTACCAGTTTTAAAATTTTGGGATGACATAAAATAAGATTTGATGTCGTTGAGATCTCGTTGGCCACCGCAACCCTCAGTTCTTTGACGTTTCCATGCCGTTTGTAGCAGTCTGTATTCGTTTAGAGGTCGTAACAATTCGTTGGTAATCGTTGTCAACAACAGTGTGTTGCAGGGATGTGAGTAGGAATGATTGTACCACCCGCACAAACTTCAAGTCACGTTTCTGTTGCCGTGACCAGTCGATAGCATTCGTTCCTTTACGTCAGCCTTGGTCAGTATTTGCCACCTCGCTACGTTGCTTACAGTTGTTCGTCGACGAGAAGTCGTCACCCAACGTCAAGCCAAACTCTTAATTTATTAGTAAGTCTGCGTTTCTTTCAGCACCCACTCGTCACTTGTTGCCGTGGTGTCGCTGAAACTCGTTACTATCCGTCAACAAACTTTGATTTTTCATCTTTACTCGTTGCTTGTCGTCCATGATTTTGTGAGTTTGGAATACGTTACCCTACGTCGAGGACCATGTCGTCGCAATGTAAACGCACCTTTACCTAACAATCCAAGTACGCTAACACAGAGATGAAAGTTGAAAATTTCGCTATAAAACACATGAGTTTATTTCGTTTTTTCTCAAGGAGCCTTAACAGTTAAAATTTGCTTTTTTCTGTTAAATATTTTTCGAAGCATTAACAGCCTAGACCGCAAACAAGTGCTGACTAAAGGTGATATTACTTTTTACGTCAACACTCAGTGTAACGTGACTTTTCACTTTTGATTTTCCGTTTAGGAAAATGATACAAATTTTGCATTTGCCATATTCCAAATTATCCTCGAACCTCATCTTATCATAAAATCTGATCATAGTATTAGTCAGGCACTTAAACTTGAATCTGTTCAAGGTTTTTTTTTTCGCATATGAATATCAATTTCTCTCCTCAGAGATTCAAAATGCATAGGTAAGAGATTAAAGTGATTCCTAAGACCCATTTCATAAAGATTTGAATCAAGCGTGCGTTTGACTGAATCAAGCGTACGTTTGATTTCAAACGTTAATTTACATTGTATCAACCTACTTATGCTTGATTCAAATCTTTATGAAACGGGACCCTGAGTATTATGTACTATGATACATTTGTAAACATTTTAAGGCATCTAAAAAGGGCCTTTTGAACATTGACTGTTCATAAACACCTCACAAAAGATAAGTTGACAGTTAGTCTGACACCCATAAATCCAAGTAAGAGCCCTCAAAGTCAAACAATATTGACATATATGAAAAATATGGAATCTCAGCTAAAAATTGACCCCAAATTTGACATCAAAAACCATTACCAGCATTTTACACTAGCCGTTTGAAAAATCTATCTCAATTTTCATTTCTAAATTTTTAGTATAACCGCAGTGTAATAGAGCATCACCACAATGCCTAGTGGAATCGATAGACGATCAGTGTTTTTCATATTTCGTACAGAGCTGCTGTGCCGATCTTAACTGTTTTACCAACTTAGACACATGTAATTATCCTTTTGGATATAATTGGTTTGACTTTATTTCACTTTGTCGATGATTATACGCAAAAGAGCCCTACCTTGATTTTTCTTAAATTATACACAATAAGTTAAAACTTTCCTTCTTATCATCTCAATAAATCAATAAAACGAAAAGTATACACTTCGTTGCTTATTGAATTTTCCTCACATTTCAAATTTAAGTTTTTTGGTCATACAGAACAAAATTAAAATGAAATCCCCAGTCATTTCATTATGCTGTTAACAACTTTTTCCTTACATTTAGTTGGAGTACAGCTGGACCATTTATTGTGTATTGTGTGTATTACCCTATGTGAGAAATGAAAACCGAGATCAAAATTTCAAACGGTTGGTGTAAAACAATGGTAACTGTTTTGATGTCGAATTTCAGATCAATATTTAGCTGAGATTCCATAGTTTTCATATATGTCAATATTGTTGGACTTTGGGGGCTCTTACTTGGATTTATGGGGGTCAGACTGACTGTTCACTTATCTTTTGTGAGGTGTTTAGATTAAACATTACAGGTCCTACAGTTAATATTTAAAACTGTAAAAATACGGGTAATACTTTAGTAATACTCGTTCAAAAATATTAAATAAAAGCAAACGTGCTCAGACGCAATGAGCAGGTAGTCGCACCTGATAATATTGAGAAAGCAGCTTGTAAAGTGAAGTGAATATTTTAGATTTTTTAAGGCATCTTATAAAAAGTTCCTTTTGAACATTGATTGTTCATAGATTAAACATTAGGGGCGCACCATTAGAGAATTCCAGGGGGAGCAGGAAGTTTTTCGAGAAAAAAAAATACCCCTCCATAGGCAGATGAAAAAAAATCACCCCTGAACATGGAAAAGGGGAAAAAAACAGCAATTTCTAAGAGGAAAAAAAATCGCCCGAACGAAACGTGAAAAAACAAATCAACCCGAACCCAGCTTCCTGCTCCCCCTTGAAATCTAATGGTGCGTCCCACGGTTAATATTTAAAACTGTAAAAATACGGGTATTACTTTAGTAGTGACTCGTTCAAAAAATATCAAATAAAAGCAAACGTGCTCGGACGCAAGGAGCAGGTAGTCGCACCTGATAATATTGAGAAAGCAGCTTGTAAAGTGAAGTGAATATTTTGGACTATTTCTATGGTTTATAAAAAGTGGTTTGGGGGTTCAAGTAGAACAACAGATAAAGGTGCCTGGATGACTGTAAATGTAATGTTCCTTCCTTTGTTAGATCATATATATGATTCTTCACCAGAAAAGAGCAAATGATTACATCAATTAACTTTCGCCGTACACAATTTCCTTTTCAAAGTTCTTCAGAAGAAGTTACTGGATATTTAGATGTGTGTATTGATAGCAAAACCAAGTTCATAGGGAGTTTCTTTCCAAAAATTAGGGGGGGGGGGTGTTGTAACAACCCCCCCCCCCCTTGTTTAGACGTGTTACAAAAAAAAACTTGGTTAGACGAGGGTTAAAATAAAATTGAACCATAACAGAGACAAGTTGCCAGGTATAAGTCAGTTACATCATGGCACCTTTTTTCTTTTACATGTTATTTAAGAAATATCATACACCCGTGATGTATGTCAAAAAGCACATATAAATTATTCCCAAAAAATACACAGTCGGAACTTGCGACTACATTCTCTAATGATAGACATGGTATTTATTTGAGAGTGGCGTGTTTGAGGTATGATCAATGAATTGTAAATGAAAACTGGTAGATAATCGTAGACTAGATAAAGTATCACCTGCAACTAATCGGTAAATAGGAATTGCCAGCAGGGCGCATCAAATTTTCAAACGTCTAATGCAATTTAGCCTGCAACCATGTCTACTAGTCTGTGCAGAACAAATTCCACAACCAAAGGCAACGCAATCTAAATCATGTCAATAAAACTTGTATTTTGAATTTCTTTTGGGTAAGTACTCTAACATTTGCCAATTGATCAATGATATGAAGTGTTTTGAATTTACTGAAATAAAAACATTTTTACGTATTGTATCTTCCTAAAATAAATCATTGCAATACCTTGCTCTATACTGCTTATAGATTATTCCTTTACAGATTATCAGAAATCAGATCGATGGCATTATGACCAATTCAATACGACCATCTGATTATCAACACCACTCATTTGCTTTAGGATTTTGATTTTTTATTACCATAGTATCTAATTGCAGAGGGGAGATTATGGAGTTGGGGGTTTCTTGTACTGGCTGTTTAAATATAGCAACTACGTATATACTATAACAATTACCTAACAATGTCTAAAAAAGTCAACTTCAAGGCCAAATGT
>JXSR01S031724.1:127381-142117 GCA_000969725.1 Ophiothrix spiculata
CTGAGATAATAGAGAATTAAAATACAACATAAACTCAATTTTAAAAATCGCGACTTTCCGCTCATTATGCCAGAGCACCACACAAATGTTTTTTGAATTCCGTGCACTGCATGCACCAGTCAGAATGCATTGCAAGTGAAGAATGATTGTATAAAGGTAATACACAAGAAACATGCATGAAAAACTTTGAATTTTTGAAAATAAATGAAACAGCTATACCCTCAACCTTTATGCTATTTATTTATTTATTATTTAGGTTTTGATACCACGTTTCACTAACATCAAATGTTGCTACAACTTGCTTTTGTGATAAACCGACTTAAAGTTAGTCTATACATGAGCTTTAATCAGATTTAATAATCTCACTATGATAAATCTTGGATTGAACACCAAATGAACCCTTAGAGGAAGTACCAAACAAGATGGATTAATTAAATAAACTGTAACACTTTTAATCTTATCCTCACCTTTTGTAATTTAAAAACAAACTGTTATCCAATATTACACAGCTAAATTCATCCATTCATTCACTGATTTGTCCTATAGCATCATAAGATGACAACAAGATCATGAGATCAACAAGATAACACAGATACTGCTCATTTTGTCAAACGCTGTCTGTGACCTACTTGCTATTAAAGAAAGTAGAATTACTAAGCCATAAAGCGAGCTCTTGTTACAAGTGTGGTGTCATTTTTAAGAAGAGATTGTTCGCTCATCAAATAACGTATCAAATAGAAGGAAAAGATTCAAACAAGTAAATAATAGGCGGCACGAAAAAGATTTCAATTTTTTTTGAGAAATTTATATTCACATTCGCTGTTGTGATGACCTCGCGATGCATTCCCGATGCATTGAAAATGCGTCACGAATGAATGCATCGGAAGCCATAGTGGGACCAAGCCATCACTCATCCAAGTAACTAATAAAATGACGGGAAAAGCGTAGACTGTTTTCTTTTAACAGCAAGTCAACAATCGGCACAAGTCATCTAATTTACAGCATTGTTTGCCTTATGGTACTAAATATTGGCTGAGGGAAAATGTTATGCCTACTCTGAGTAAACTAGCGAATCCCCTGATAGCCATAGTAAACTTGTAACGATATTAAAATGGGTTGATTCACCTCCAATAACAATTTGCAACAACACACATAAAAATGTAATATCAGGAACTTTATCTTAGTACATTTAATTTTAGAATCAAATGTACTAAGATAAAGTTCCTAAAACATACATTGGTTGAATTAAATACTAAGAAGGTCACAGGGATACAAAAAATACTTTAATTCTCTCACATTACTTACTGATACAAATCCCAAAAACCTAAGAAGTGCAGTTGCTCGTTTTTGGAAAATTCTTTGGCGTTAACCTAACCAGACAAAGGAGTAAATCCTAAGTGATAAATTACATGAACCTGCAGCTTGTCTTAATTTCACCGTGTCACGAACGATTCCAACAGACAGTGTTACTTTGATGTGCTAGTTCTTATGTTAAGCCTGGATCTAGCTGCCGAATTAAAACTAGAATTCTTATGTGATTAAATAGAAACGTCAGTAGCAATTGCTTTTTTACTTTCTTTCATTGAAAAGTTCATTAAGTAATAGAATAACTATATACATTTAACCTATATTAAGGATACGGTAACATGCAGCTGCACCATCAACGACATATGGCATCAAATAGCTACACAAAAGCTTCACCCATCTTATCCTTGATTCTTTCACGATTATTGTGATGAGCGTCGATAAAGCAGACGTCGAAACCAATCGAAATCACGCGTGTTTTTACGATAACTGCAATATCTGTAAATTGGCAATATTTGAAATAATATAATAAGCGATCTGGACCCATTGATTCTAGTTCTGTTCTGTAATGAATATACAGATGGTTCTTATATTGTATTAGTTATTATGAACAGGTACGAAATCAATATTTATGATAATCATATAGAACTCGTCGAAAAATGACGAAAGCACATATATAAGTGGTGCTCTGGCAAAATGAGCGGAAAGTCGCAATTTTCAAAATTGAGTTTATAGCATATTTTAATTCTCTATAATCTCAGCTTTTAAATGATATAATGTCATACTTTTTTCTACAACTTTCATTTAGATTCCACTTAAAAATCTTGCAATAAAAAACTGTCGCAAATCGATTTTCCAGTTACTGATTACTATAGTGTATAGCAAAACGCGATCAATTACCCGTGAATATTTTGCATTTCCCGGAATAATTGACCTTCGAAACGCGAGGTATAGCTTAACACTTATGCATTTATGCGTTTTATGTCAAAAAAGAAAATTTGATCGTTTCACCGCTCATTTTGCCAGATCACCATTCATATATCCATTGAATCGTATATGGTTAAAGCTTCTTCTATGTTTTGATTTGTTTGTTCGTCTGTTGTGGTGTTTGTTTGTTTGTGTGGGTGTGTGGGTGTGTTTGTTTGTTTGTTTTTATATCTCTGTTTATATCAGGTATCAATTTAAACACATATGACAAGCATACATGTCATGATTTGAGACTTAAAATGTAGAGTACTAAGATGACGAGTCATTAGGGTTTCATCGTGACATACATGACCCAAGTCTTTAATCAGGTTTTCCTATCAGCTTCCATGTTTTCCTCTGTTTGAATCACTTTGTTTCATTTATTCATTTTCATACATTTTCTATTGAAGTATCGTGTTAATTGTGTTCAAATATGTTAGATTGAATTTTTTTATACATTTAACGTTTAGATAAAGTGAAATTTCCTGTGAGATAAGGGAACAGTTACAAAATAAGCAAACCTATTACAAAACCCAAGGGAAATAAAGCCTTTCAACGTCCTTTCACTACCTGTGACATCTGACAGATGTAGACATCCGCATAGTGCTTAATTTACAGGTGTGTGAGGAATAAACATCGATTGCTACACCCATCACGTCAAGTTTAAATGTGCCATCACGCTTTTAAAAATCTTTGTACTGTGTGTAAAATGTAAAGACTCCTTTTTTACTTTATAAAACGTACATGTATGCTAAGATTATAAATGGATACATTAAAGCCTTGAATGATTGTACTAAGTTATAAAATTGAAAAGGTGTTTAATAACGTCCGTTATTGAAATAAGTATTGTTTGATTGGTGTTAATTGGTGTCTATTCCTCTTCCTGTATATTAATCACTTTCCATTTTACTCAAATACAATAATCTGTAACCACGTGATTATGAAGTATTTTGTAGATTATTTTGCCAAAAATTTACCGCTCTACCGATAACAAGAACAATATATAATAATGGTTTCACGAAGACAATAGGAATACTGGATGTATTGCTTATCAGACATTTGTATGCAAACCACATTTTAATTACAGGGAGCTTTTTGTTGCTTCTATCTCTTAGTTGAGTAAGAACAAGACACGTTATTTGTATTTCCTGATGAATACCCTCAAGACATGTTAGTGTTTTGTTATAGAACCAACAGTAAGAGAAAGACCGTATTGTGTTCTTGCTTTTCATTGTCTATTTGATAGCAAAGTTCAATTTCAATTTACTTCTTGACAAAGGCACTGTTGGGCAACCGACGAGTAGAGACAGGCAGTTTCTGTTATCATTTGATGTGAGCAGCTGGGAAAGCAACATTAATGTATCAGATTCGGACAGTCAGACTATGATAACACACAACGATGAGTTGGCTTATAATGAGGCCAACAAGAATACAAGTAAAATTGGGTCGAATGGGTTTTATTTTTAAACGTCAAATCTGACATATATCATTGCAGCCTACACTATAAGTAATGGTTATGAGGTGTTTAAGGGTTGGAAAAATGTTCCTCATCTACAACATATTACCGTTGGAATCTCCAAACAATATTTCGGGTAATTAGCAAGCATAGCAACCCCCGTTGCCATAAACATGAAGGAAACCGACCCACGGTAATTCTAAAATAGGACTTTAATCAAAGGATAAGAAAACTTTTTGTACAATCAAAGGCTACAACTTAACTTTAATGTATAAAACGTTAAACCAGTTCATGCGCTGAAAATACTCCTCTGTTAGGAAGAAGAAATTTTATCACTTTGAAAGGAAGGACAAAACTCATTTTCGTGTCTCTGAAGTAACGTGATCAAGTAACATCCTTAGGAAATCTAACCTGGAGAAAGTGAAAAACACAAAAAAATCACAACTGGGAATAAAACAGTATGCCGTTGACCTTTTGTCTCACAAAAAGAATGAAACTCTTTGTAGACTAGAGACTATCTGGCCAACGCTTTATACTTAAAAACTTTATACGAGGCATACAACGACGAACAGCGACACAGAGGTAGACACGTCAAATGTAGTGATGGCATCAGAAACGATATTATAAAACTGTCAATTCTGTGAACAGAGGCATAAAGGATGGCTCATGACAGAAACAACTGGAAAGAAATAATAAAGCAGATGGAAAGTCATTACATTGGGTTAGCATCAGGAATACAACGAAGATAATGAATGGAGACTTTTGATAGATAATCTTGAAGGAAGATAGACGAGAATTTTGTTCAGGCAAAGTAAAAGGTTGTCATGAAATGTTACATTACATTCACAAAGTTTGTACTGGAAAAGAATGGTTATAAAATATTTGTGTTCTCAAGAAGATGGTCACGACGAAAATTTATATCATTAAATTAAAGAACTCCTTTTGTTTTACCTAATGTAATGTGAAAATTGTATCGAGCAAGTTTCCGACCAACCAAACAGGTGACTTTGCAATATAACATTGTATAAGGAGAATATATGGGTGGAGGTACGCAATGGGTATATACAAATTTTTGTCATAGTGATGAAAGATTCAGACTTTAGAAAACATTAATACTGTCGTTTACTCTAATGGGATTGCACATTATTTAGACTGACTGCTGTTGACAGACATCATCGCCCAAACATCAGACAATCCACAAACAACTCGCCTAAAGATGATTGAAAGGTAGTTAGAATGATTACATTGATGTTTGCTGTACCATGTTTACATGCATACACAAGTAACAAAATGAAAAGAGGCGATGCAATAACATTAACACAAACGTAATTATAACAAATTCAATATGCTCACTATTGCAACTAAAAGCACATTTCATCACACTACTTAATTGTTTTACATGTTATTAAGCTATTATATATATAGTCGTTGCTCCATTCTTATGGAATAAACTACCATACTCAGTGCGTAGTGCTAGAACTGTTAATATTTTTAAAAAGAAACAGAAGACTTACCTCTTTAATCAAGTGTATTAACGTTGAAACGGAATTATTTATGTATTTACACATCTGATGCCTTTTTAAGTTTAATGAATTATGTTGTATATGTACCTATGTTATGCTTTTAACCTTTGTAGAGTAATTTGTTGTAATATATTTGTATACGTATTTTAGGTATTTAGCATTTAAGTTGTACAGCGCTCTGAAACATTTTTTATATGCGCTTTATAAATGTAATTTATTATTATTATTATTATATGAACAATTAACTGGTTAAGAAAAAGCACATAGTCTGTTTGTTTTGTTTCATCATATGCCCCGGTCACGTAACCATTCGGCGAGGTTACAATGCGTTTTGCAGCGTCATACCGGGTAGACATTCAGCAGACACTGACCGGGTGTTGGCCGATGTTGGACTGTATCCATACGGAGATCGGGGGTGTCCGTGAGCCATGCGGTGAGGTTTAAGAGGCGTTAATGGTGTCTTACCGGGTTGAAATCCAGCAAGTTAACGATGAAATGAAGATATCTTATACCCTGGTCATAACATTCTGCCGAGGTTAACCATGTGTTTACGGTGTCATACCTGGAATAAATTCAGCGGACACCGCCACAAGAGTTTAACCTTGCAGCTTGTTATTGATGTCTTCAGCTATGATCCAATAAAAACTGACGGCCAACCACTCACCGACCGTAAGCGTTCACCAATGTCTTAACAATGTCATACCGATATTTCGGTATTGCAGCTTCCTTCCGATTACCAAAACATCACTCGCTGATATTTTGGGCGTTAGCCGGTTGTTATGTAATAATAGCACTAATTGTGGTCACATAACAACCGGCGATCGACTGGTAAACGAGTGGCCAACGCAAGTATTCACCGATGTCATACTGATGTTTTGGCCACGTGGCTTCCTTCCGATTACCGGATACCGGTCGGTAAGTAACCACAGCATCCCCATGTCTTCAATACAACCGTTGGCCAACCGCTGACGGATGGGTAACGCAATCATTCATCGATATCATATGGACCTCATTTCGATGTGTCAGCGTTGTGGCTTCCGTCGGATTACCAGACATCGGTCGGCGGCTGGCTGTTATGTAACCATAGCATAAGTCACAAATCGCCACAAATTGAATAAAGGCACTTCGGAAATAATCCAATTTGCACCACTTTGTTTATCTTACAGTATTTAATATTGGCAGAGGGAAAACATTATGCTCACTCTGAGTAAACTAGCAAATCCCTTAGTACCCATAGTTAACTTGTGATTTACCTTCAATAACAATTTCAAACAACAAACATAAATGTCCTCTTAACCAATTAGCTGTCTTGCACGAGAGAATTTGGAACTTTGCATTAAAAGCAAGATACGATTTGCTGGGATACTCGACTTAAGATTTCAAGTAAAATGTCAAAAACTCTTCCATTCTTGCACAGCTATGATTGTCCTCATCTCATCACATTTATCTCTACACACAATCTGATTACATTTCCTCGATTATGGTCCTAGTGATCATTTTCGAGAATTTCTTGACTGTATGTTTCGATTTTAAAGACATTATTTATTATTTTCATTCCCAAATATTGTATTTGAAAAGAAATTACATAATATTATAGAGAGACCAAACACTCATATTGCAAATATTTTTGAAAGTCTTACACTTGATTATTGTGGAAAGGAACAGTTTAAAAAATAACCTGTTTCTCCTCTTCCTCTTCCTCTTTTTTTTTAAATAAAAAAAACCCAGGAATTTTTTTTTTACTTTGCTAAAGTATATTATTGATTACATTTATCTGATTATTAGGCCTATAAACAATTTCCTTAAATCATGGATGACATCCAGATATTACACTTAAAACTTGATGAGTGTGCTTATATCAAAACAACATTGCAAAAATCAAAACCATATTGAAACTTTGAAATAGTTGACTGTATATTAATAAGCAATATACTTTATTATATTGTTGCAATATTTTGTAACATTGAAACCGTCTGTAATAAATCAAAATTGAATTTAAAAGATGAAACAAATTATAATCTCATGAAATATGCTTATCTACTTTCTATTTAAATATAAATTATCTCTTAATTTGAACAACTGTTTCAATAGTTTGAATAATTGGAACTGAAGAATAGCATAATAAAGGTAACGCAATCGTATTGCAAAAACTAATCATAGAGAGAAACATACCCATATTATAAATCTTATAGCACTTAGCTACACAAAAGAAATGCATTTTGCACTTTAACATGCTATTATAAAACTGCGCTAGAAACATAATATTTCAGTTTCTTACTTTCTTTACCAGATTTGTGCTCAAAGAGAGATCGAGCCAAGCCACAAAGTTGTAAGTAATCTTTTCACCAATATCAGTTTCTCATATGGTGTGCACGACACTTGTACTCAATAACCTGCCCCCCTGAAGATTGCCTAATACCCGGAGGAAAATTATACCAATACATACAGACATCAAAACATGTAAATTGAGACACGTAAGGTTGTGAATGTGTTATTTATTATCTTACAAATTATTAAATAATAAATGCTTTTATTAAAGCTTTTATGAAATACAATCGGTCTAAATCGTCAATGATACCAAAATATTGCACTTAAAACTTAATATAAGTGTTCTTATATCAAAACACCATTACAAAAAACAAAACCATATTTAAATTCTAAAATAGTTGACTGTATATTAAGCAAACAGTAGTAACATACAAGATCATTGCGATGTACCGTAGGCATATACATGATTTTCTCCTACATTAACAACAAATCATTTTCTGATCAAGGAATTCATTCTAGCGGCCCCATCCTCTAGAACTCGCTCCCTAAATCAATAAAAGAAACAAAACTGTCAAACATTTTCGAAATGCACTTAAACAATATCTCCTAAAAGAGTACAAATTTTCATAGAAAGAAATTATTACTATTTTTGGATTTTTTAGCCGGTCCTTGTATTGTATTTTCTTGTTTTACTTGATGGTCATGACTGTAGTATTTATATGTTAGCAAGGGATAGACTACTTTACTGGACTCTTTTATGAAAGGTTTTTTTTCGAGAAGTCGTCACCCAACGTCAAGCCAAACTCTTATTTTATCAGTAAGTCTCCGCCACTCGTCACTTGTTGACTTGGTGTCGCTGAGGGCCGTTACTATCCGTCAACGATTATTCCTACCCACATCCCTGCAACACACTGTTGTTGGTAACGATTACCAACGAAATTTTGACGACCGCTAAACGAAAACAGACTGCTACAAACGGTCAGAGAAACTTCAAAGAACTGAGGGTTGCGGTGGCCAACGAAATCTCAACGACATCAAATCTTATTCTATGTCATCCTAAAATTTAAAAACTTGTAACTGAAAGCGACCGATAGTAACGACAATCTGCGGATGTTAGAGACTTGTGTCAATGTTAACTGACTTTAATTAACGATGACCGGCGTTAAATTCAAAACTAGAGCAATAACATTAACAACAATCAAATTACAAGTATGTTCACTGTTACTATTAAAAACACATTTTGAGCAATCACCCAGATTATTTTACATGTATCTGATATAATTACAAAATAGAGTTTATCAAGCTACACGTAAAATATCTAAAACTAAAACTGTTTTGTTTAACAGTAAGTCACCAATTGTCAAAAACTAAATAAAGGCGCTTATGAAAGTAATCATATTTGCACCATTTGTTTGTCTTACGTTTTTTTTTAAATATCGGTTGAGGGAAAACATTATACTCACTCTGAGTAAACTAGCAAATCCCCTGATAGCAATTGTTAACTTGTAGCGAGACTGAAATGAGGTGACTTACCTCCAATAACAATTTGAAACAACAAACATAAAAACGGGAAACCGGTTGCTTTCCTCTTAACCAAGCTTTTGCCAAGGTCACACTATTGTGATTGTCTGAACAGTAACGTAAGTATTTATAGTATCGACTTTAGATTACCTTCATCAGTCCAATATTTCTTAGGCGTTTTGTTTTGGTAGGACAATCATGTATCAGACAAAATATTAGAAGCTCCTGCACCTCGTGTACAGCTGCTACCACATTTATAATTCCGGGCTTGTATCTCTACTTTACCTCGATTCTGCTCCTCTTTGCTTGATATGAACTTATTTTGTCCTATAAAACCACAATTTTGCATTGAAATTATATTGTTCGAAAATGCAACGTTCCTCAAACTATCCTAATTGCTGTATTGTACGTAAACAATACGTTTGCTTAATTTTCTGCGCATTACAATTCAGAATCGATTTATCTTTTTGTGTCTTGAATTTAGAATATGATTTTTCATGTCCACATTTTATAATCTGGTAAAAAAGTATTATATAAAAGTATTTAAAACCTGAAGTTTACAAAAAGCCATGTTCAACGTTCCTGAAGCCCCTTTTTAGTTTCATCGATTTGTTTTTCTTTCCCTTTTCAAAAGTAACTTTCAAATCATGGTGATCGGTTTGAGCAAGTCTTGCTGTAATCACTAACAATGTTAATATAATACCATCCTCCTTCTTACAGCGTTTTATCTGACGATGTCAGCCCGATTAAGCCCATTTTGCTGAACTAGTAATACAAAGGTCTCCTGCTCCTTAAACAGGGCAACCAAAGTATTAACAAACTGGTTCCAGAAAGCCAGTTACCTTTGTAACAGAACAATTTTCTTCGTGCCAGTTTTCATGTCTGTACATATTGTTGCAATATTCTGTAACCAGGTTCTATTTAACTGTTAACAGTGATATTTTGTTTATAACGTGGTATTAAGTGTAGCAAATCAAAATTAAATTGGAGAGATAGAACAGATTATTATCTCCGAAGTATACTTATCTATTCAAATATCTCTCTCAATTAGAAAAAATGTTTCGCCAGACTTGAATAATTGAAAGATGAGAATAACACAATAAAGGTAACGTATATAGCAACATATATGTATATTTAACGGCTTTTAGCACTTAACTACACAATAGAAATCTATATTGCATTTTTGCATGCTATTATAATATAGTATGGCGATAGAAACATGATATTTCAGTTTCTAAATAAATTGACTAGAATTTTGCTAAAAGTGGGATCAAGTTACAAAATCGCATTTCTATATATAATATCCGTCTGTTATAATGGTTTTTGCGTTTGTAATCTATATCGTAACCCCCCCCCCCCCAATACCTGGGAAAAATCGTGACAATACGGGCATCAAAACATGTAATTGAGATACTCTATATATTAAATGTGTTATTTATTATTTAGCAGATTATTCAATAATAAATGTTTTTATGATCTCGTATGAAATATAACTCGTTTGAAATCACCGATGGCATTGATAAATTACAATAAAGAGTAAATAAGTGTATGTTTATATCATAATACTAATAAGGAGAATAATGCTTTTTTCTCCTTTATTTTAAAACTTAATTCATCATCATAAAAGCAATTGTTTATTACCTTTTTTTTTAATTTAAATATACTCTTGATTTAATAAAAGATTTATGAAAATTAAAACCATATTTCAATTTTCAATTTTAAAAGGGTTGATTGTACAAAAGAAAGCAGTATATTTTAACATGGCCTATAATTTGTAGATTTATATAGAGCTTATTTCCAAAACGTGTCACAATAAATCAAGAAAAATTACAATCTGTAATTTCTACCTTGTCTTAATATTTTAGTTCCGAAAATGCAGTGGACCTCCCATGGACTTTTGGAATAAAACAGCTCGGCCCAGGTTAGACTCAAAACGTTATTTGTGTGCATGTGATTGTTTCAGAAACTTATAACTAGATCCTTTAGGTTACTCTACCCGTTTTTATTAAAATCTCAATTTTGAAGGTGGGTGGACTTAACACTGTTTTGAAATCAAGATCTTCATAATGTATGGTCAACAAGTAATACAAATAAGGTATCTTGTCTCGACTCGTTTGTCAGGGGAAATTGAGGTAATGCATAAAGTAGAAGCCTTCTACTAATTGAAAATATGCTTCGATACTTATTCAAGTTATTTTCTTCACTGCAACGTATATCAATATGTATTAAATTATCTCAAAGAGCTTTTTTTATCTTTTATCTGGTAAGTCAATATGAGGTACAAATTTAGGATTTAGGAAACACAGGATAGTCACACCACCATCAAAGCATGATTTATTGCAAATTAATTCTCTCTCAAATTGAGCCATTTGTGTGTAAATTTTGCAGTTTTTTTGGATTTTACTCTACTTTTAAGCTTTAATTAGAGCATTTCCATCAGTTTTTAATTCTAGGTGGAATCTAGGCTAGTTCCTTTAATCGAGACTTAACGTAACTAAAATGTATATTTTTAATTTATTCACTTTTTTTGATTTTCTATTAGATCATCTGGTTAATTGTGTTTAAAAAAGTTGTGATTGAAACTTTTTATACATTTCACCTTTAGTGAATTTCCCAGTCATATATAGTCCGATCCTAGGACCTTGATTTTTTCCATGTTACTATCCATAATATAAGTCCACTATCACATCATACCACTTACTAGAATGCCCGAGTTCTACATAGCAGACTGATCTCCCCTCCCGCCTTCTTTCGGGGTAGTTAGCAGAGTGGCTTTCAGATCACTGGAATTGGTAGCTATCCCTCATTTTGGTTTGTGTCACCCGAAAAAACAAGGGTTCTATTAATCGAACTAGTCAGATAAGAGAACGGTTACTAAATAAGCAAACCCATTACAAAACTCACAGGAAATAAAGTGCTTCAACTTGCACTACGTGCGACATCTGACAGATGTAGACATCCACAAAGCACTTAATATACAGGTGTGTAGAGAATAAACATTGATTGCTACACCCACCATCAACACTAAATGTGTTGGCACGATTTTTGAATTCCGTGCACTGCATTTACCAGTCAGAATGCATTGCAAGTGAAGAACGATTGTATAAAGGTAAAATACACAAGAAACATTGTATGAAAAACTTTGAATTTTTGGAAATAAATGAAAAAAATTATCCTCAACTTTTGCATCAGGTAACTTCTGCTTTTTATTTATTTATCTGCGCTTATAATCCGAAAATCACAAATAAGGTCAACTATACTCCGAAATGGTTCAAAATGGAGTGGATTAAAGGGGTTATTTATGATTTTTATCATACACATTCAAATTCTGGAACACAACCTATTTAAATTTCGGACAAGCAAATCCCTTGCTTAGCAAACCTTCGTAGCAGCGGAATGTTACCTATAGCAAAAATCTTGGTAACAATGCCACTTTGGAATGTGAAGTAAAATCAATTCCATTTTTCTTAGTTTAGGATGTCTTTAAACGGAGTAATAAAGGGGAGCGTGGTCGAGCGGCCAGAGCACAGGACTCACAATATAAAAGTTGTTGGTTTCGATCCCGGTCTTACCGTATTCTTTTTTTTTTTCCTTTTGAAGGAATTTTACTAATATTGCTCCGTGGTTCGGAAGTCAAGTTAAGCCGTTGGTCCCCTATGCGAACCTAGTAAGCTAAACTATCTTGAAATTTTGATATAAAGTATGAACCAAAAACAAATATTTGTTGAGCATGTTGTGAAATAATTTTACGTTACCAATATCAAACACAGAACGTTTCTAGATGATTTTACTAGATGTCATCATGATCAATCATTTCATTATCATGACGAACACGTTTTAATTAAGACACTTTTCTATTTCATGATGACCGCCCTTTAGGACATGTTAGTGTTTTGTCAGCGCGTTGATGGTAGACATATTATTGTCTGTTTGATAGCAAAGCTCACTTTCAATGTTCCTCTTGGCAAAGGTACTGATTGAAAATCGACGAGTCAATACAGGTAGTTTTTTCATTGATGAGATCAGCTGGTAAGGCAATAATATACGCTTTTAACAGCCAGAGTGTGACAATATATACGATGAGCTGATTATAAGGAGCCTAATCCCTGAAGTCGAGTAAGAACATGATTTGTATTTTTAAAGAGCCAATTGTGATATTTTCCTTGTGTCTTTGCAATGTCTTGACGATGTCTTCATGCTTCAGGATGGAGCATGTCACGAAAGGTTCTCAAGACCATCCCGATGCATCGCGGCGTCGAGTCAACAAAGTGAAATCAACGGCGATGGACTTGCGATGCATTTGCTAAGAGGTTATTACCTTGGATAGGTAATTCATTATTAGGTATTAAGTTGGATTAAAATACATCTTCAGAAGTACTGAACAATTTAGTGCTAGCATTGGAATTTTCCAAGATGCATACTAGATGTTTTGTGTGAAAAATTGTAAAGATATTCTCCTGATAACGGGTCAACCTTGTACCGACGTCGTAGTGATGCTTTCTCGAACCTTTTGTGACATTCGCCCGAAGCATTCCAGATACAAACATTATATATAGCAGGCCCACTAAAAATGCTCCTTGATCATCCTTTTTTTAGCAAAGCACTCCCTAAGTACACAAATCATCATCCAAAACTCCTAAAAACTCCTGAAAACTAAATTCTTCGGCAAAAACTTTTTAAGTTACAAAGTTTAAACAACACCCAAAAATTGTAGTAAATTTTAATGTAACTATATACAAATTTCTTGTGATGGCCTCTCGATGTATTCCTGATACACTGGAAAGACGTCACCAATGCATCGGAAGCCATATTGGGACCATACCATCACATATCCAAGTAACTAATAAATTAGCGGAAAAAGCGTAGACTGTTTTGTTTTAACAGAAGGTCAACAATCATCACAAGTAATCCAATTTATTTGCAGCATGGTATGATGGTTTGCTTTAATACTGTGCTTAATATTAGCTGAGGGAAAATATTATGCTCACTCTGAGTAAACTGGCAAATCCCCTGATAGCCATAGCAAACTTGTAATGAGACTGAAATGGGTTGATTCACCTCCAATAACAATTTGCAACAACAAACATAAAAACATAATATCGGTCAATTTACTTTTAACCAATTATCTGCCATATACTTGAGAATTCGGGGATCGATGTATGATTACTTTTTGAAGTTAATGGGCTTTGATTGCTTTCTCAAGCTAATGACACCAAATGATATGCATTACCTATATTGTATCATCTTATTTCGGATAAAATATTTAAAGCTCACCAACCCATTGAGCAGCTATTATTGTCCCATCTATGTTTTCAGACTAGTCCAAAAATATGGAGGTCATGGCGTATAAAGCCACACTAGCACATCATGACATTGCGTTTGAGGTCCCAGACTACTCAAAGCAAACAGACTAGACGTTATATTAGTTTCCTAACAATGTGTTCAAGGTTTTCATTATCTATGCCTGGGTTTACCCAGCATAGATATTGTCTTTGTCCTATTGATTTTTCTCCCTTTCCTTCTCCTTCTCCTTCTCCTTCTAAAGACGCTTTTTTGGACACCTGTATCTCCAAAACTACATAAGCTATAAGGACCAAAATTGGTACAGAGATGCTTCATGACTTAAAGAAGTGCCTTTTGATAGTTTTAGGCCCATTGCTCAAGGTCTTTGGGCCCCTTGGGCCAAAGTTTAACATT
>JXSR01S031730.1:0-23333 GCA_000969725.1 Ophiothrix spiculata
TATATTCAATAAAGTCCCATTTGTTACTAACATCATCAATTAGATTACAAACATTCCATGGGCTATTAGATATAATATCCCGCATTTGATCAAAATTAGCCCTATTCAAACAGTAAACAGGTTTATCAATATCCACAGTTTTCATCTTATTCAAGTTAAGATACATAACAATAGCTTTATGATCACAGTTATCATTAACATTGAATGAAGTTTCACATGACTTAACATACAATGGATTGGATACAGCGCTCATTACCATTATGAGTGACATAAGAAGGCTCATTAAGAACTTGGGTGAGACCACAAGAATTCATAGTATCCAAAAGAAGACTTGGAAGGGAACCTTTCAAATCGCAAGGTTCACCATCGACCCAATACATATGGATATTAAAGTCACCGACAAGAGTAATAAAGCAATATTTCTTTGCAGAAGAATGAATTTTCAAGAGATAATCATCAAGCGAATCCATATAACCTTTTGGATAATTTGGAGGCCTGTAGAAAACACCAATTAAAGCCTTTCCTTTGGGTGTATTAAATTCAGCCCAAATTATTTCATGATCAGTGGTATTAAAATCACACTTATTAGTGGGACACAGATCAAGTCTTCTTTTGGATACTATGAATTCTTGTGGTCTCACCCAAGTTCTTAATGAGCCTTCTTATGTCACTCATAATAACAATTAGAAAACAACACACTTTCCCTCTTTTCTCATAAATGCAAGTACATATGAAAGAATGGTTTGGGGATCATAACATTTACCAGTTGAGGATTCTAATAAGCAAAGGGTGATTGTGTTTTCTGAATCCTAAATTTGTACCTCAGATCTGGATTTATCAGATAAAAAAATCAAATAAAGCTCTTAGAGATAAATTAATACATAATAAAAGATAAACAGTTTCATTAAAATAATTTGTGTACCCATCACGTGTGTAGAAACAAAATCTTTCTAAATTTTGAAACTAGAAACACTGTTTTCACATCTTTTTCGCCGGCGAAAAAATTAATGCAGGTAAAGAATTGCAATTTTCTCCAAAATTCCTCAAAATCTAAAAAACTACTTGTAGGTTATATTACTAAAAACATGTTCTACCAAATCATGTAAAAAATATGTAAGTAAAAATTAGTGGGAAGAATCTAGACCAGTCCCTTTAATACAAGTGGCCTTGAAGACACACAGTCTGCTTATTACATACACGTAAAAACGGAACACATACAGTTAGCTAAAGTTTAAGCATTAAAATCTGTAAGAGATAACCAAAGATTTTAAGGTTATTGTTTACGTTTTATATGAACAAATCACGTCCAACACTGGCAAGTTATATGTTTCTGTAAAAAAAACCCCGAAAGTAGATATTTACCTGAATCAAATATTCATCGAAAAGGTTAAACTACCTATATATAAATAAGAACTGCATTTCTCCTTTTATCTCAGGCCACGAACACCCCTAGTATTTGCTTTTATCATCAAGGTATACCCAGAAAAATGTGTTAAATAAAAGCATCGAAAAAAACAAATCTAGACTTTTTTCAATCGTCTCAAAACAAGAACAAATTTGATAGGCAATTATGTTAGTAGCGTGACGATGTACCTAAGACGCAGTTGTTTCACTCTTGTCATTTCTTGGGACCCACTTACCATTCTTACGCTGTGCTTCAAATCTATCAGCTCTTTAAAATCGGAATCTTGAATAATGCATTGGTATTTATTACCGTCAACTAATGCAGCGACATATTTCAATGTTCCGGTGTCTGCATAAACAGAGTGTTCTATGAATATCCATACGTCTTTAAAGATCTCTATATAAAGTAAGATTCTTTTTATTTTGTTTATTGACTGAGTCGCGCTACAATATCATCAGTTAATGGTATTTATTTCAAAGAAGATGCATATTGCAAGGCACGGTTATGCACCCATGGCTGTCTAAAGTAGGCCAAGGTTATTTTATTAAAGCATGGAAGGCAATCTAAGATTCAAGGAATATTATCATCTGGGCGTATGGACTCAGTCTCACACCAACGTACACTTATTTGGTCATAGATATAATTGTATTTTGATTGAAAAATATGTGAATATCATTCACATAATGTAATCTTTCCGAAAATGTATACTTTAATTGGTATCAGACGGTATAAAAATTCTAGAACACTTACAAGAGTGCTACCCCTGACTTTCAAAAACCAGCTGTATGTAACAGAAAGGTAGACCAGTTTATGGCGCACGACCTTATTTACTTGTGAGCCAAAAGCGACAAGATAATAATATTAAAAAAAATATAAACATTAGATTCACGATTCAAAGAGCCAATCGTAATACCGTATTGCTTCCAAGGGCATGTAATGATATGGTCACATAACCACTGGTCGCCGACCGGTGTCTGGTAATCGGAAGGAAGCTGCAACGCCGTAACATAGGTATGACACCGGTGAATACGGTCACCGGTCAGCCGCCGGTTGTTATTGTACCATAAATCCAAGACATCGTATACAAGCTGCAAGGTTTAAACTCATAATTAAATTAAACGCTGCCCTGTCACCGGCCGGAGTCCGATCGTGTCCGCTTAATCTCTACTCGCAATGACTCCGTAAACACATCGTAACTTCGTCGCAACGTTATGTGACCAGGATATGAGTTAGGTACCAGTTTTATAAAGCATATTATGATTTCTGTTCACGACTTTGTCAACCAATCACTGATTTTATTCAATGGAGTCGAAAAGTACAGATAATCGCCACTTGAGAGTTTGCGACCTGTAATTATTCTTTTGTGTTTTTTACATCAGCAAGCTTAAGGGTTTTGCTGGTAAGAAAGGATATATTATCACCTACTTTGATTGGCAGGCTCATTTGTGAGATAAGACCAATTCGATACTTGTTTTGTGAATTTATATTTTGTAAACTAAAACACGAAAGTAATTGTTAAAGTCTCTTGAAGAAGGCAACGGATAAGTCAAACTTACTAATCGATTGCTTCTAAGCTAAAATGTTCTTATCTTTTGTGAATTATCATGTAATTGAAATGGCACAACAATCAATCAATCAAGCAATCTGTACTTGCATAACATGCATACCTAATGAAGGAGTCTATTCGTACAGGGGACAAACGGCTTGTATGTAGCGACACGGTCAACTTTTCTCGAGTCGAGTACACTTATCCACAGAATCTAATATAAAATGGGAGAAGATAGAGGCTGACTGAAAAGTCGACAATACCAGTGTGGGTATTTTTTGCAACAATTTGATGACAATAATTGTAGACAATCTGCTTTGTATTCATGAGGTCCATTCATATGCCAATTTCTATTGTTACAGTCTATTGTTATATCTATCAGTCAAACCTGTTTACGACATACTCTCTCGAAAATAATTGGCGAGCATAAATCAAAGCCACTGTTCACTGTTTCGACCCGAGCGTAGATGGAACCACTTTAGTCCGTGACCAGGATTAAAATCACCCAAATGTACAAAAAAAATACTTAAATAAATTTGACTTCATAGACTTAACGAATTTTATTCAGCATGCAACTATACACATGAAACACTAAATTTACAAAAACACTTCACTTACAATGATAACAGATTGTTATGCCTTAAATCTCTCAGTTTTTAAAAATCAAAATCATGAATTATACATTGTTACTTAGGTCAGTCTCACATATGCGGCGACACATTATCAAGTTTCCGGCGTCAGAATATAGCCAAAGATACGGTATGTGAATGTTAACACCTTGGAACTACATAATTATACAGTAGGATTGTCTGATAATCTTTCTTCAACGGATTTCTTCGCAAGTAGCTCCATTGTCTCAATACTATAAACTCCTTAACTCAGAAGAACTGAGAACTAATGATGCTTCTACCGGGAAAACCATATAATGCGTCGGAAAAATCGGGAAATATGACTTTGCTCCAAATGAAAAAATTGTTCTGTTACGCCGCTGTGCATATCAATGTCTTTAGATATATCTTAACGAACACAATGTGCACTTCTTGTGGAGGAATACAAAATCGTATTCTACAAATTCATTCAAGAGACAGCGCAATGAGAAGTTGAACACACACTGAGCAGTTCTGATTAATCACTTAAATTAAGGCTCATTCCAAAGAACACTCTTCCCAATAAATTGAAGTTGGAAAGCTTTTGTCTGTGTATAATGTAATGGGACATCTTGAAATTATACGCAAGATATTTCGTGTGGTCACTTGTATAGTCACTTGTAAAGTCAACTAACTTGTACAATCTGAATAAGGTCTATTATCCTTTTCGTATCCTACGTTTGGTACCACTTGATTAACGTCACAATAATTTATGTTAGATTTTTTGTACTAGTATTTTTTACAGTATCTAATAGTCGCACTTGATCAAAATGTAATGCTATATATGTACGACCTAGCTTTATTTATGCTTGATTTTATGGCATTGTTTCAGACATAGTAATTAATGAAAAGAAATATTGTTCGGGGTTTCGAGTTGACTTGAATCTATAATTTAACTAAATTTAACATATGCAGAGTTGTAAAGAACATTAAACAAATTATGTAATGACAAAAGAGGGTTGCAGTTAGTTATGTAGTTGTTGATCACTTGCTATCGTTACGGTGCAGTTTTATTTTAACTGATACATTCCTGTAAACCATCTTTTACCTTAGTAGGCTAATAGTAATTTGCTACAATTCAAATTTGTCTGATGCTATTTTTGAATACCAAGTGATAGAGCAAACTAAAAATACTATTAAGATAATAGAACACCTGAGATGATCAACTTTCAGTAAAGAACCTGTCAAGGCTATCAATTAATTTTGTTATTGCGTTGTGATATAAACTTTTGTTATTTTTTCAGGAGTATTTTGAAAAGCAAGCTGTGGCGTAGCCAGACTTTTGGTCAGGGGAACAAAGACATTTTGTCCCGATTTTTTTCCGATTTTCCCCCGGCGTTTGCACATTTCTTCCTAATTTTTCCCGGCAACAAATCCATTTTCGTACACCCAAAATAAATTTAAGTCGATTTTAAAAACTGACAAGCAAAAAAAAAAAAAATTAAGCATTTTCTGCACATCTCTTGACACGATTTTCAGCTTTCCCCCTGTTTTCTGTCTAGGAGCTGCTCTCTAATTTTTCTTGTCCTTCCCGATTTTTCCCGCTTGCTGTCCCGATTTCCCGCTCGATTTTTGTCAGGGGGGCCCTTGCCCTGTGCTGGATACGCCACTGAGAGCAAGCTCATTTCAAAATCATATAACGTCTCTGTAATCTAACAAAAAACACTCGCCGGAGCCATCTAGTCTACAAACCCTTTTAACACAGCTGCCTTACAGCAAGACAAATTTATTTAGTAATGTATAGTACACCTTAGTCTGTGTCACGGCCCGAGATGTGTTCTACATAAATGGCGACTGCGTAAACCTCGCTCGCTCCACTCGGGGATGACTCGTGCCTTCGGCGCTTGTAGGGGAGGGGAGGACATTGCGGGGGTCTTTGACAAAGACTAGACTCACTAGGTATACACTGTATGCAGCGCCCCAAGGAGCATTCGCACAGGGGACAACAGCTTAACGTGACTATCCGAACCACGAAGCAATTTGAGTAAAGTTTCTTGCGCAAGGAAACATGGAGACGTAAACCACCTGGCCCGGGGCTCGAACCCACAACCTCTGTATTACGAGACCCTTGCTCTAACCGCTCGGCCACGCTCCCCTCTAGTAAGTACACCTTAACCTAAGATAACATAGTCCAAGCATGCCAATGCCAAATATGTCTCTTAAAACAATGACAAGTGATTCTATGTCTAATAGAACAATGCTTCAATAATGTATAAATCAAATGAGCGTATTTACGTCAAAGGTCTTAATGGTGTATAATTTGAAAGTTTCTGATATCTATTTTCTACTTAATTTCACACCGCTCGTCGATGAATGAACTGTTATTATTACTACTCCGCAAAGAATGCTTTGCAAGTGACATGCATAAAAAACTAGCATCGATAAGAACTTGTGATAGGTAAATTAATTGAAGTAGTGGATACAAGCAAAGGACAAAACTATTGCTTAAGTATTTGCAAATGAGTCATGACACAAGGGACACTGGGAGCTTTAAGAACAACCATATCATCGGGAGGCGCCGGATAGAAACCTGGTCGTCTACAATATCTCCAAGAGTAACCTCAAGATTGCACTTGACACCCATAACCACTAACATTTACTTACCGCTAAACCTTCTAAGTTTCACATATCTATTTTCTGTTTAATTTCACACCGCTGTTGAAGAACTGTTATCTATGCTACTCCGCAAGTAGTGCTCTGCGAGTAACATGTATAAAAACGAGCATCGATAAGAACTCGGAATCACATTTATAGTATTTTATTATTTTAATAGTGTATCTCATTTTGCCTGGAGAAACAAACAAATCGATGGCAATATTATAATTGTTCATAGGTGACAATGGGTTAAAATACAAAAAAAAAACACCCCAAAAACCCACATCATGATACTTAACTACGATAAATAATGCAACATCCTGCAGAAGTTATGCTTTGTCAAATATTTGGATAAAAACTTTTCTCATCCAATTCATGATTTTTTTAAGTTCTCCTTAAATGAAATTCTATTTAGTATTGTCCTTGATCTGCTCACTCAGCTATAATTATGTTTGCTAATTTAATATGTGCATGCTTTTATCTATGCTGTAAAAATGAAGAAATTTGATGAAAAAATGAGGCATATCTGCCTTATTTTTTACAACCAATTATCATGAAATTGAACCGGACAAAAATACATCCAAATGTTTGATAAAACATAACTTTAGTTTGTTAATACAGATTGAATTCAGTTCATGAACTTTTGACCTTTACATAGTACTTTCTGACTACACGTTAAAATAAAAAGACTGCACTCAGAGATTGTAACGTTTTTTGTACGAAACCCGGAAAATTGCCCTGAAAATTGCAATCATGTTTGCATCAAAAAATACTGGTAAACTGACTGTGACTGTGACATTTATGTCACAGCTATTATAAACTCATGCAAAGGAGACCAAGGTAACGAGACGAAAGCTGAAAGCTTTGAAGTGCTTTGGTAAGCAAAACATAAAGTTAGATTCGTTCTGAGCAAGTTACTACTTCTACTTTTTAATTTGGTAATTGTGCTTTTTCATTACGTTGTATATGTTAGTTGGATTTCGTTGCTTACGGTGATTGCGCCTTGCCTGTAGGTTAACAGCATAAAAGTTATTTCTACACGCGTGATTGGCTGACGTAAGGGACCGTAAATTACTGTTACACTCAAGTAAAACGACGCAATCTACAGGGAAATCTGTTTGACAAATACATTCACGCAACAGTTACTGTAATGTTTATAAGATATATCAAACATGCAGCTACTGTTCTTTGGAACTAGGGCACCAAAAATAATCTCCTGTGGATATCAGCAGCCATCGCTGCACTTTGGGATATGAATAAACCTAATAACTATGGAATGTTCACTCAACACTTTATTTTATAAACTATGTTATTGTTTTGATGTGTGAGAGTGATGTTATAACACGATACCATAAAAGAGAGATTTTCTGTAATCCTAAGGTTTGAATTATTCAACGTACCTTTTCGACCTACTATTTTGCCATAATTGGTTTCTTACGAGGGACAGATAATGCATTAGATATAGAGGCTTAAGTAAATTCCAGGTTTGAATAATGCATGTTGCTTATTAGCAGCAGGTTATGCCGTGGCATATTTCAGCTTTACGGCTGTCTGACAAGCAAAGAACCGGCACGGTTATGTTGCTTACAAACTTGAATATTTCAGATTAGGTGTTTAATATTTCAAATCAGTGGATTTGCAACTCACTCAGAATTGTTGAAATTTAACTTTATGAAAAACGTTCAAATCATTGACACTATTAGACAACAAAACAGTTAAAAGACTCTAGGTCTTATGTATGCCCAATACCAAAATAGTTTGCAATATGTATGTTTTCAAATTGTTACAGTGAACTTGACATTCCAAAATCTTGTTGATGAAAACAAAAACCTGTAGCCTTGAATTGTTTCTTTAGTGTTTCCCTATGGGTTGAGTAAATATATATATTTTAAATAAAATTGACTTTCCGGGCTGATTCAAACTTCAAAGGCCATTTTACGCTTAAGATAAAGAGGAATAAACTAAAGACAATTATCAATTCAACACAAGAATTTCTATAACAATTTTTTTAGAAGTTATGGCCATTGCATAATATATTATTATTATATTGCATTTTTAGAAACTAGATTTTTTCTTTTCTTCACAAAGTTTTTTAGTCCATTAATGCAGTCATGCCAATGATCAGCGCACAGAACGAGTAGACATTTCATATTTGCAAAGAGATTTAAGTCACCGCTGGAGGAAAATTCGAATCAAAATAAATTGGAAATATAATTATTTTGGTGATATATTTTCAGTTGCAATATATAAGGTTTTCTATACAATAAAAATGAAAACAAAACTGTGTGTCATTGACCATTTGTAACAAGCGCTGTAGTTTGTAGATTTACCCGTTTTAATCAATAACCAAGATTATATATGCAATGGGAATTGTTTATTTTAACACAATTTTACATCAGACAATATGCTATAGATACTAGAGTATTCAAAACCAATAAGCCAGATCTACATGAAATTTTTACCTTACTTTTATAAGCAATATAAAGATGATCTTGTTCTCAGTGGGAACATAAATAGATGTCAAATAAAAATGAACAAAATACTTGTATCCACATTATGCTGAACAAATACTACGGTAGCAAAGACAAACAAACACACAAACAAACATTATTGTAAGCAACCTGTAAACATACCTCTTCAAGGTAGGTAAGGTAGTATAAGTATATATTAGTAAATTTAACTGCAAAATTGAAAAACAATGGATTATGCAGTAATCAACAGAAGATGAAATGGGAACTAAAATCTAACATTTAATTTCGGGTTGAACTCCAGGTTCTACTCATCAGAAACTATGCGATTAACAATTTACGTTGTCTCAGGAATAAACCCAGTTTTGTGAGGCCATAAAAAAGCATACAAACACGTTATATCGATACATATCAGTAAAATATAGCTTATCAATACATATGTTGTCACAATTTATCTATAGATACAAATAACATAAGCGAGGGATTGGTTGGACAAATATCCAGGACTGCCCTCAAAGTAACAACGCAGTATTTGCATTTTTATCCACTCCCATGCTAGAAGGTTGTATGTACATATGTTTGATATAGTAGATACTGCCTTAAGTTATGAGAGAGAATAGATTGCCTGTTAATTTAAAATATAAGATGCAATGTAAACTTCGAAACTTTTTTAATGTTATTATTGCATGGTTTTACCACACACATTTTCAAGTTGGTAATATTTGTTCAGAAAAAAAAAAAAAAAAAAAAAAACTCATGTAAAAATTCCCAATGACAATTTTATTGCAATCTTCATACAAATATTTGAACACAGTTTCAGCAAATCCAATTTCCATACATAACAGACATGCCATATTAAACTTTTCTCCTAAGGCTTGTGTCTAGCTCCTAACGCCCGAATGCAGACTTAATCTCTTGGAAAGTTCAGATTGAATTCAATAGAATATGTTCAGTTCCAATAGCAGGTTTTACAACAGTTTCGACCAGGAATATTGTGAATCCTTTGCACATTACGCATAGATTATTATGATAAGATTAATGACTGATACATTGAAACTATTTTTTAATGCAAAATTTCGACTTTGCTACACGAAGCCTGCTATAAGGTGCAAAAATGTCGGTTCGCAACATGAAATGATTCAAGGAAGCTAAATTTTGATCTAAACTCATCTGTTGTTCTTTTTTACCCGGGGGTGGGCTACTTAGTGGAAAGGTGGGTATACGGATGTGCGGCCGAGAAGGGTATCAATTTCAAGCCGTTAGGTTTATGAATGACCACTCATTTTTGTGAAAATATGGTTTGGTATCACTTACATTTTAGAAATAGTTTTTTTTGGGTGTTTTATTGCCCACTGGTAAGCGGATCAATAAAAGCCAAATGCATCAAAAGTTTTTGCGTCCTTTTGATCGCATTTTGACAAATGTTGCTTATTTAACAGCTGACATTGCCAAATTTCGTCCAAATATTTAGAAAAATGACAGTGAATGATTTCGAGGCAGCACAGTTTCATATTTGTGAGCCCCACAGGAGGTTTTGCTGACCGGATGCCATTCCTGTTAAACAACAGTCCAACAATATTTAAACCGGTTTGGAAATGAGTCGTAAACTTCTCTGTTTTTGGTTTGGATATCTGGTAGTAGTCCAAACTTCCAGCCAGACATCCGTACCCATGATAAAATCCAAGTTACTCCACATAATTACGAATATCATTGACCGAATTTAAATACATAAGGAAAGAGTACAACAATTCAGTAAATCTACGAATACTTGCTGATGGACGCAAAATAAAAATAAAAATAGCATACACAGCAAAAAATAATTGCTCAACGTAAAGCAAAATTTTAATCAACACGGTAGTAAAAAGGGAACTAGTCTAATCAATATTGCAAGATTAAAGGATTACTCTTTTATTGATTAAATTGTTTAATCCTTTAAAAGAGTAAATATTTTAATCTTAAAGGTAGATTAAAAATTACTCTATTAGTAGACTAGTTCCCTTTTTTACTCCCGCGTTGATTAAAATTTTAACCTTAATCGATTATTGATTGAATAAAAGGCATGGAGATGCTAAATCTATGGGGACTACCTGAACGTATTATTCAGAGGTAAATGTGATTACTTTAGTATTAAAGTGCTGAATCATCAAATGTTATTGTCATATCAAGACTAATTTATTATTTACACTGCTTATTTGGCATCTCCCATTTTCAACTTCAATCTCTGCAGCTTATTATATAGTTACAGAGCTTTGGTTACCGTTACAGAGAATAACCGTGAGAATAATAAGTCTTAACATTATAAATACCGTTGCTTAGAAAATGCTAAAAAAGATCATGGCCATATTTAACGTACAGATCAACGACACAAAGAGACCGGCAATTACAAAGCCACGAAGATAAACAGCGGGGGCCTAGTGTCACTAGGTGAGGTATAGTAAAAGGGTGGAGGCGTTGCAGTTTTATTTTTACCATAATTTCAGATAGGAGTGGTCAATTGATTTGGTTTATGGACCATAACGTTGACAATTTATCCGGCTATAAGTCCCCATTGTTTCAAATTCAATTATTCTTTACTTTTTGAAATAATTGCATTTAAATGGAGCTGTGTGGGGGTGCGAGGATGCACCAGTGCTGGATGCAACCTGCAAGTATGTATGCATTACAATGCATTGAAGCGGCTATACGGTGCATTATAAGCATTGGCTATTACCTGCCGTTGTACATACTGGAGGGTTATTATTTATGAACAAATGAGAAATCAGTTATTATGAGAAGATATTGTGGATGATTATAAAAAGAAATTGTGGATGAAGTCATATAAATTGGTATTTGTAGTAATGGATTCCAATTGACTTTTAAGAAATATTTGATCACACTATAGCTCAGTACAGAAGCAAATTCCTTCATTACAAGTTTAGTTTATTTAAAAGTATATAGCACCCCCTTCATATATCGAAGGGTCAGATTATTGAATTACATACAGTTATAAAGATATAATGAAATCAATTATGGTACCAATTTTGCATGAAATTATATACTTACACCCTATATGACCTTTGTTTCACCCTATATATCCACTTTTTTGTGGTTTGTCGACGATCCTTACAATCATAGCTTTACAATGATATATAATTTACTGGGACTGTAACACAGGAAAATAATTGATATGCGTTAAAAAGAAAGGACATGCAAATTCCATTCTATACATCAGTGTGTAACGCAGATTCGTCCTACCTCATAACACAACGCCCGCTATACAATACACATAGCTGCGTCGATCGTGCACTGTGTGTGTATCGAAGCATTGATTTAGGCTTAAGCATGTTAAGTATATTCGCTGGACTCGCCGACAATGATAATTTGATAGTTCAGCATTTACTGCAATTGATAATCACATTTACCTTTGACTATAGACATGAATTCAGGTATTCCCATGGGTATAATAATCCTTGCATCTCTGCATGTTCTTGGAAGGGCTCCATTTTGCGTTGTGGTCACGTCGTTCTTCTCGGTAAATTTTAGTGTGTGAACCAGAAAATTTGCTCCGAATAGCGAGTAAAAGTACCAAACGATTAAAAAAATCGCGTTTTTCTTCTTTTTTGCACTTACTCTGGCGGCGATTAACAAGAAAACACGTTCTTTGCTCTTCAAAGATTTTAGTCTTTTTTTAATCGAAATGTGTTAATCGCAAACTGTTAGTCTTTATTTTTTGCTGTGTAGCATGTTTGATATTTTGCTTGTCTTTATACAAAAATGGAATTCAGTATACTGTTTATATACTTCATTAGCACATAAAACGCATTTGGCGTAGAAGAAAACCAAATCAAATAAAGAGCTTAAAGACATTTAAGACATCCGAAATAGATGAATATGTTAACTTATAATAGTCCTTTTTTTGTTATTTTTTCGCACAACAAACATGACGTAGACATATTTGATAAGTGGTTTTAGACTACTATTTCTTTTATACACTTTCCTTCAACCATATTCTATGTAACAAAAGTAATAATCTTACTTTCCTCCATGTCCCTTGTTTTGATGTTGAGCAATACTTTATGTTATGAGTCATTCATGCAACGTATTAGTTATTGCTTGCTGATATTTACTTATAAGCTATCATTCGTACACAAAAGTCATAATGCAAATGTTTAGAGCGAATTGAATTAAATTAATTCATCAAAGTGACCCAGTTCTTACTACTTTGCCTGTAGAAACCCACTTTGAAAGTCCAACCTAATTTTGTTAAATCATCTTTGTAATTGACCTTTTTGTATCTGATTTCGTTTTGATGCTAAGTATAGATACAAAAAGCCATGAGAAAAGATTTATAAATTGAAATACAGGAAATAAAGATACTACACAATGGCTTGTAAGCTATTGTGAGGCAGTACCATGAAATTAACATTACGTTTGGAAAAGAATACTCATAAAAGATACGTGTAAATGCTTCAAAAGTGTATATAACCTTTAGATATTTCTTCTTAACCTCAAAACAAATGACAACGTTTTCTGCTAATTTGTTTTGTCTTTTTGTTTCATATTAAACCAAAGAGGCAATATCTCTGAATCTGAATACAACTGGGTGCCTTGACGCTCACATTGTCATATAATTAACTAATTAACATTGAATATTTATATGATTGCTATCAATATCAATATTAAACTTTACTTTAAAAACAATGCAACAAATATAGTATGAAATAAAATTCTACATTTGGCGATGGCTGCAATGCCCCCCCCCCCCTTGCGTCACCCCTGGATATCAACATTGGTTATATAGAAAAAATGACATAAGGCAAACTACCAAAGTTGGTCAAACCTCTAGGCTTACATTAGGCTTGATCAATTGACAACGTTGGACCAACTAAGCTTTGCTAACTGTGTCATCGTGCATTGCGGGAATTTGAAGAAAACCTAATTAGCATGGAATGTATACCCAACCTTCGCTTATAACCACTATTGTTCATTGATTAGTTTGTTACGAGTGTTAGTTGTGCTATGAAAAAGAGAGAGAGACTTTAAAAAGTTAAGGTTTAAATAATGCATAATGCATGGTATATACCTTGGTGACCCACTCTGTCGCCATAACTGGAATCTTACGAGTGACAGTAATGCATTAGATATAGAGGCTTTCGTAAACTTAACGTTTGAATAATGCATGTGTACTTATTAGCAGTAGTAATGCAGTGGCATATTACTACTTCCCGACTGGATGGCAAGCAAAGAACCGCCAGTAAAAGGTAAATCCGCAGTGTATACAGATACAAAACACAGTAGATATTTTAATGTCCACATTACCTCAAATATATTGGAAGGTTGTATATAAATATATTTGATATAATAACTAATGTTTTTAGTTATGGAAGACAAAGTTCGTCAGGTATCCGACTTAATAAAAGATTAAAAAACGTTTATGGAATGTAGTTTTGCGAAATTGTTTCACATGAAAAGTGATATAGTTGCTACAAGAACAGGGCCTATAGACAACAAAATAGAATAAAACCCATATTCTAAATCCGAAAATTAAAGACTCGGGATAAAAACAAATCATTGTCCGCCTAGAAATGCGTTCAGCAAGAAAAAAACATTGCTTTAACCATGTTAACGGATCTCAGATAGTAATCACAGTAACAAAAACAATTCACACAATTATCATGCATAACAGAGCGAGCAAGTATTCATCTTGTACTGTATATATTTTTTGCCTAAGGAAAAACTCCAATCATAATATTAAGGATTATTATTCAATATTATTGTTTTGATAATCTATTTTCAGTTGCGAGGCAAGATATTCGCTACGAAATTTGAATAAAACAGTGTGTGTCATTGGTCATCTCTTTGCCCATGCTGTAGTTTTAAAGGGAAAAAATCATTTGACAAAAAACTTTCAGGAACTACTAATTCACTGAAAATTTGGTTTCATCATTTGACAAATAATAAGTTGTCATGAAAATGGTCTAGTATGACAAACTATAATTTGTCGTGGAATTCGTCATACAACGAATTATAATTAGTCATGAAAAACGGTCTAGTATGACGACTTTCTCATGACAATAAGTCATGCTGAAAAATTAGTTTGTCATGAGAAAAAAATAATTTGTCATGCACAAAATTTAATTTTTCATGCAAGAGTAATAATTTGTCACTTAATTTGTCAAGTGACACTAGTTTTTAAGAGGTTTTGTTTTCGGTAGACTAATTCCATTTAGGTATGGCTCAATCCATGTGAAATCAACGAGACGAAACACTCAGGTTCTGCTTGCAGGTTTTGCAATGGCTTTCTGGTCTAGTCCATCCAAATGGACCTCGCAACGTGTGCCTACATCGCTCGCTTGTGAGGTCCATCTAGATGGACAAGTCTGGTCAGAATCTGATGATGAAGTATGAGTACGGGAATTCTGAGTCCAGTAGTGTTGTTCTGTCTGACTCCGGTCTGGTCGGAATGAGATGATAGGTTAGGCACAAACCTAACCTGGAATTAAAGGGGAAGCGGGTTAGTGTAGCGGTATTTCCCTCGCTTTGCATCAATGAGGTCCCGGGTTCGAGTCCCGCGCCCGGCGCTTTATGTGCATTTGGTTTTCAGTCCATGCTCGCTTCCGCAGGTTTTTCTCCGGGTCCTCCGGTTTTCCTCCTGTACTAAAACTAAAACTGAATATTAAAGAAAGATCTAGGACCCCAATGGAAATAAGCTTCATTAGAGGCTTTCTTGGGTTATCCTTAGCTATTAGCGTAAAGAAATCTTTCTTTCTATCCGAATCCAAAGAGGTGTTGTCGCTTATTGTCCTCCTGTGCAATCGACTCGAGAATAAAACGCCACGCCACTTCTTGAAGGTACGGAAACCCGTTATATACGATATTGTTCGTCATGCAAATTCGTCAGCTCTCAGGTATGGTTTATAGTCGTGCTCAAATAAGTTTGTCAACATAGCTTGTCATGCCTACATTAGTTTGTCTTGACCTTAGCTCATGACAATGTGCATTTGTCAATTAACGAAAAGTACATTTGTCAATCGTTCAAACTCGTCCTTCACAGATTTGTAATTCGTACAGTTACATAAATATTTTGTCCTGCACTTGTTTTCGTTTGGCATGCGCCCGCAAATATCGTCAAGCGACGAATAAGGGGAAATTCACTTGCATGACTAATTTATAACTCCTGTTTGACGACTTTTCCACCAAGTTTGACGACTCAATTGTTTTAGTGTTCCATATATAAAAGAGAGGAGAACCCAAACCTTTCGTCTACAGCTTGTTAATAGATTCTTTTAAGAAAAAGCTTGAATGTTAACTTCAATCTTTGAAAAGCTCCGATTGAATCTAAGACAACATGTCAAGCTCTTATAGCAATTTTTCCACATTTTAGACCACAAAGATTAACAATTGTTTGCAAATGCGCCTTAAATAATTGGCTTTAATTAACAATTTGTTTGAAATCTTTACAGTACGAGCAAGTACAAATACAACATAGTAAATTCGCAACACGAAATCCTCGGGTTGCAACATGAAATTAATATATCCAATACTATGTTTTACTTAAATTTAAATCTCCACTTAGTGTCATTAAATCAGAATTGCAATAACTTCGACACTTATTACCATGTCAGGGCCGTATTTTGTAACAACTATACGTATGGACTGACCGAATTCCAATGCAAAGCGAAAGAAAGCATACCTCAAAGTAATACTTGAGCACGAACGCAAAATCGAAAATCAAATAGCATAGCCTGTTTGTTTATCTTCATTCAAAAATTAGGTTAAAACATACAAGCATGGAATTCAGTACACTGCTTGTATACTCTATTTAGGAAACGAAACGCCTTTGGCAATAAAGGTAACCAAATCAAGAAAATAACTTAAAGACATTTAAGACATTCGAATCAGGCGAACAAGTTTACCTTTGATAATCTTTTGAGTTCATATTGTCATTCCATATTTGCTAATGATTCGTGTACTTCTACTTTTTATATAGGTTTCTTCTGGCATATTTTCTGTAAACCAAAATAAGTTACATTTCCATTGATCCTCCACATGTTGTAATGTTGAACAAAAAATCATTTTAGATTGTTTACAAAATTGATTATGAACTGCATATGATTGTTAATTTTTTAAGACACCAGTTTCCCATTATTATTGAGATAGATTCATCACAGTGACACAGTTATAGCTAATTTGCTTATACAACTCCTGCTATTTTAATCAAGTTAAAATAATATCTATGATATACCATTTTATGTCTGACTGATTGCACAGAACATTAAATTTTTTGACTTCAAGCCAAAAAAAAAAAAATGAAATAAAAGTCAGTTCTTTTTTAATTTAATTCCTACGTTTCCTAGTAAACATTTCAATAATGGGCCAGTACTGCCACGTTCATTTAGAATTTGTATTGGCTTGACACTGATATTTAACTGGACCAATACTGGTTAATGTCTAAAATGTACAAATTGCGCAGTGTGAAATGCATCAAAATGAAAAAATGCGAATGACCCCTCCTAAAGTATTGTATTTTCCACTCAACCTACTATTACATTACATGTTTCAAGAGAGTTTACTTTCAAGTGTAGCTCAATTTTGCTAAATATCTGATCTCATTCAATGAATAAATGTTACGACAATATTGCAAAAGTCCCCTAAAGATATTGTTGTAACAACCAGGAGTAGGATTAAAACATTTTATAGCAAATTGAAAATAAGAAATGAACTTGCATATTGGTTAAAGTTTCTAACAATATCTTAGTAGTACAGAGCCCATGGTTGTTTTATTGAATTATAACCACTGGAATTAACAAAAGTCCTAAGCTGTATTTCATTTCAAATAATTATACAGTTTTATTGCATAGCACGAATAACTAAATTATGAAATGTTAAGATTTAATAATATTGAAACAGTCTTCTGGAGATATTATTGTATCCATAAAAACAGGGTTGCAACACTTGACAGTATAATCTTAATCTTGTATGCCGTTTATTGCTTCAACATTTTGTTGGTTGATTGAAGGAAAGGTAAAGATGAACTTGTGACAGTCCCCTAAAGATATTGTTGTAACCACGAAGAATAAGGTTAAACAATTTATAGCAAATGGAAAATAAGAAATGAACTTGCATATTGGTAAAAGTGTCTAACAATTTCTTAGTAGTACAGGGCTCAGGGTTGTTTTAAAGCATAAAAATTAGGAATTTATAACCACTGGAATTAACAAAAGTCCATACGTTGTAATTTCATTTCAAATAGTTATGCAGTGTTTTATTGCATTGCAAGAATAACAATATTAAATCATGAAAGGTTAAGATAAAATTTAAACAGTCCTCTGGCGATATTATTGTAACCATAAAAACAGGGTTACAACACGTGGCAGTATAGACTTAATTAGGTCATCATCTTGTATGCCGTTTGAGTGTTTCAACGTTTTCTTGGTTGATTGAAGGAAAGGTAAAGACGAACTTGTGACAGGTCCCTCAAGATATTGTTGTATATTGATAGTGGAACACGAAGGCAATCTGAGATCTGTAATGCAATATACTAGTTTTATTTTTAAACGAAATGTAAGTCTTGGACAGAGGTATTGGGTCTCTTTTGTATGGAAGCGATTTAGGGGCAAAATGGTCCCCAAAGTATTGTTTGTAATTTCCGAATGACCTACTTTTTCATTACTTGTTTCAAGAGAGAGTACTTGCTAGTCTAACTCAATTTTGCTTATTATCTGTGTAGTGTTTAGATCTGATCTCATTCAATTACACGTTAAGACAATATTGCAAAAGTCACATAAAGATACTGTTGTAACAACAAGGAATAAGGTTAAAACACTTTATAGCATATGGAAAATAAAAAATGAACTTGCATATTGGTAAAAGTGTCTAACAATTTCTTAGTAGTACAGGGCCCAGGGTTGTTTTATAAAAATGAAATTAGGAATTATAACCACTGGAATTACCAATAGTCCATACGATGTAATTTTATTTCAAATAATTATGCAATGTTTTATTGCATAGCACGAATAACGAAATTAAATCACGAAATGTTATGATTAAATTGAAACAGTCCTATGGGGCTATTATTGTAACCATAAAAACAGGGTTGCAACACTTGACAGTATAGACTTAATTCGTTCATCATCTTGTAAGCCGTTTAAGTGCTTCAACGTTTTTTGTTGATTGAAGGAAAGGTAAAGATGAACTTGTGACAGTTCCCTCAAGATATTGTTTGTATATTAATAGTAAAACACTAATGCAATCTGAGATCTGTAAAGCAACATACTAGTTTTCTCTTTGAATGAAGTGTTGGTCTTGAACAGAGGTACTAGTTCTTGTATCTCTTTTGTATAGAAGAGTTTAAGGGGCAGAATGGTCACCGTAGTATTGTAGTTTCCACATGACCTACTTTTACATTAGTTGTTTCAAGAGAGTTACTTAAGTCCAACTCAATTTCGCTAAATATCTGTGAAGCCTTTGGATCTTATCTCATTCATTGAGTAAATGTTACGACAATATTGCAAAGTCCCCTAAAGATACTGTTGTAACCACGAGGAATAAGGTTAAAACACTTTATTGAAAATGAACTTGCATATTGGTTAAAGTGTCTAACCATTTCTTAGTAGTACAGGGCTCAGTGTTGTTTTAAAGCATAAAAAATAGGAACTTATAACCACTGGAATTAACAAAAGTACATCCGGTGTAATTTCATTTCAAATAATTATGCAATGTTTTATTGGCACGATTAACGAATTTTAATCACGAAATGTTAAGTTATTATTGTAACCACAAAAACAGGGTTACAACACTTGACAGTATACACACAATTAGGTCATCAAACTTAAAGTTTTTTGGTAGATTAAAGACAAAGATGAACTTGTGATATCAATTCTCTACCATATTGTTGTATATTTACAGTACGAAACTAAGATACAGATACTAAGTTATCTAATTTTAACATGACTTTTAGACTGGGTAACTACACTACATAACGACAACCACACAACACAAGGTAATCTGACATTGGTAATGGTGTCGGGTGGATAAGCTACATATCCTCCTTGTACGAAGTGGTGGTCTTGAACAGATATACTAGGGTCTCTTTTGTATGAAAGCGATTTATGGGCAGATGGTAACGGTTGTCAATACACGAACTCACGACTCAAGCCAGATGAGTTCAGTGCTTGCATAAATTGCAAAATTAGAAAATAGTAAAGATATTTTCATAAACTCAACTGCTGATAGTTACACTATCATAAAACAGGACCGAAGGCAACAGACAGAAGCTTTTAAAAATGAAACATATCTTTAAAATGCAAATAAATTAAACTAAAATTCTACTTTACACTTACTTATTGTAAAACTGGAAATGTTTTAAGCAAGTCAAAAACAATCTTTAAGTATGCTAATTGATCTCAAAAGAAAATCACAGTAAAAGCCTCTTACATGAATTCCCATGCATAGCAAATGGGACAAATAGTCATCTTGTGTTTGGAATGGGATTTAAGTTTCCGCCGGAGGAAAAATCCAATCATAATAGTTAGAAATATTATTGTTTTGGTAATCTATTTTCAGTTTCAAGACATAAGATTATCTATAAAATCGGAATAAAAACAGCGTGTGCCATTGACCTGGTTGATGCCATGCTGTAGTTTGTGAAGTGAAATATATCAATTGATATTTTTTCCTTTTTCTAAGTGATTTGAACAATACTAAATCAAGGTGATGCATTACAAGGATGTTTTGTTTCTTTAAATAAAATAAAGTTAAAATAATGTGTTTCATCTTGTGTATTGATTCTTCATCTTGGGAAATTTTTCGCAATTTGCACCAAAAGCATTAAAATATTTTGTACAATGGCCTAGAGTAAAGGTAAAGGTAAAGGGGACGGCCTGTATTTCACAGGTTGGAGTGCCAATCTCTCTTACGAAGCGTTTGGGCCACACTCCACTTATATACTGCATTATTACATAAAACGTATGGCACACAATGGCACACAAGGTAACCAACTCAAGTATAAAACATAAGGGCAATTGTGACATTCAGAGCAGATGAACATGTTTACTGATATTTTTCATTTTGTCATTGACCAAATATGTGATGACTCACACCGAAAAGGGGGACTTTGCGACGATCTGCAAACTGAGATATCAGGCTTTGAAGTTGAGAAGTGGTAAAATTTTCGTCTGGGGGTGAATTTGAGATTTTGTGATATTATGAATCTTCAAAGTTTGAAAAATCTTCTTACCAAGCCGTTTTCTATAAAATTGCGTAAAAAGATGATTTTTAGACAATTTTCTAACACGTGTCAATCTCGTTATCGCAATTTTGTGATCGGAAGAAAAACATCCATATTTATTAAAACATATGCCTAATTTTCCATATTTTTGTAACCGAATTAAAGATATGTATCTTGACAATGTCTGTGTCAAATTTGATGATGATTGAGTGCTCCTAATTAACCGTTGTAAGGAGATTTTGTGTATAGTTGAATAGTAATCAATAAAATCGATGCTTTTACAAACCCAAACTTTAAAGCATGTTTTCTCCTATTGATTTTTTTGAAAAATGATCAACACGCTCTTACTAAAATAGCCATATCTTCGGAACGGATTGTTGTATCGAAATGTTTGAGGCTCCAAATTACTTGTGAAGTCCCCCCTTTCGGTGTGAGTCATCACATATAAGTATTTTACTATTGGTTCGTGGATACAAATTTATTTAATTTGCATTGTTCGTTTGCGTGTAGTAATGTTGAGTATTTTTTGTTAAGATTTATTAACGCAACTTATATCAATTAGTGCGTGTAAACATGCTTGACTTCAGTTGTCACGCAAAAGATCGTGAAATAAATATTTTACGAATCTACGATTTAGATTAATTCATCAAAGTGACCCAGTTGAATCAAATGTGCCTGTAGAAAACCAACTTAATTGACCTCTTTGTATCTGATTTCGTTTTGAGGCTAAGTTTAGATGCAAAAGAATTTAAGCATTTGGATACTAAGAATGAAATTGAGATGACAACAGGCTCTTGATAACTAATGAAAATATTTTCGAATCTTTTCATGCATTGTCCATGTTGTCTTTCTTTAGCTATACTCTATAAATCTTGAAGTATGCAACAAGCAGCAGATTTACGCACATAAACCAATAATGACGATACTGGGAAATAAATTAGTCGGTATTTTTCGGATCATAATAAAGCAAGAATATTCAAATGAACTTATATTCAAGGTTTATCCATGTTGTAGCAACAAAAGTTGCCCCAAAGTAATACCAAAATACAAGGTTTTGATTGTTCTTTAAGTGGTAAATCCATCTGGGGTACAAATGTTAGAATGAAGTAGTCACGGTCACACCACCATCACACTACAAATTGATTCTCTCTCAATTTTTGTCATTTCTGTGTAGACATTTTACTTTTTTATTTTACTACATTTTAAAGCTTTGTTCTTAGTTTATGCTAGTCCCTTTAAGACCCGTGTTGAACAATCTATAGATTTAATAAAGACGATACTAAAGAGAAGATCGTATTACCATAAGTACGTCCTAACTACTTTTACAATTATTATGAATATTAAGGTATACTAGTTCTGGGTAAAATCACATTTTAATTACTTGAATCATTAGAAAAGTTAAATTTTAGACAAGATGATGAGAGTGAAAGAAATTAGCATTTTACCATATTACCTATCCTTTTTCAGATTATTCTAAAGAGTCTGTAAATTACAAACGTTCTACTTTGAATCAGTCAAGCAATTCCTGCTTTCTTGTGAGGATTCTCTATCAAAATAGCTTTTCCAAATACCATACCTCCTAAAATGAATAAGCTTGAGGAATTTTGGCTGCAAATGTAGTTTAAATTCGAAGACGTGTGTATTCTTTAAGAGTCATTTGTTACTATTTCAGGTCAAAAAATAAAAAAATGGGCAATATCACTGAATTTGAGCTGCACTGAAAATACTAAAATTTCAGTATCTTGAAAAAGTGTTGTTTTATTTTAAGATTTTTTAACTAAAAAGTACGGGTGAAAATTTTAGCAACCAACATTGGTGGCAATTAATTTCCTGAACAGGCAACGAAAACAAGTGTGTTTGTATCATTATGAGAGTTAAACCTACTGCCTAAACTGTACCTTAATACCCGTGCCGCTTGAAAAATAAAGTGGTATTCATGTTCGTCAGACCACCTCAAAATTGGGCTCTAAATGGCGGAAATTTTGATAGCAAATTGCACCCCTAAATGGCGTAAGATCAGTGAAGATGGTTAAAATTGCGACCCCAAATGACATAAAGGTGTGTATTCTGATCACTTTCACTCACAAAATGAAATAAGAGATATTGATATCACATGAAAGCACATATTTTTCTGATAACCCCTGTAAATTTCCATGCCCATATTATGTTTCATTGAAGAGATATGGTAAAACAAGTGCTGAATCACTGGAATATTTTGTTAACAAAAATAAATCCTGTGATCAGAGGAACATGTTCGTCTGGTTTTGAACAAGGTTAGACCAATTTCGAAATTTCACCCCTTGTTTTGGCAGCCATTTTGTTTTATGCAAATTAACTAACTTTGACAAGCGTGCATTTTCCTACATTTTTAATATGTTGTTCGAGAGGTCATCACCAGTTAATTTCAACCAAAAAATCTTGTGTTGCAATTTTGTCCACGTACCCCCATGAATTTTCATAGATT
>JXSR01S031734.1:1913-12649 GCA_000969725.1 Ophiothrix spiculata
AGGACCAGTGAGTCTCGAAATCCACAGGTCCTTCACTAAATTTACAGGTCCTTCAGACGGACTTTTAATTCTAAAATCAGTGACAGCTTAAAAAAACGATTGGACCAAAGGACCGTTTTATTGCTGAACTGGTCGGTCCTTCCAAAATTCTGTCCTTCGGGACCGACGGTCCGACGGTAAAGTCGAACCCTGCACTCATAGTAAGTTAATATTTGTGTGCTACATGCTAGTAATATTCAAAGTATAAATTCTATTCCACTTAAACCCTAACTTAACTCAGGCCAACAAAATCCAACAAGCATAAATCAAACAATTAGCCCAATTAAGTCTAAATATGTCATGGATGGAAGATATGCATCGTATGAAATTGATGCCGAGACAGGCCCAAGTCAGTGACTTACCATAGCTGGACACTGGACTGGGATTTGAGATGTCCGGTTCAAATCCAGGGGAGATTAACTATTCTTAACATCAGGCCCGTAGCCAGGACTTTTTCAAGGGGGGTGCAGATTTTCAAAAAGTGGACCTTTTAGTGGAAAAGGTTTCGTTTTGGTCGACCCTAACTAATTTTAGCAAAAATTTGTTTTAAAAAAGCACTTTTGCAAGCATTTTGTGCAGTATTTTATTAAAAAAACGAGCTGGATTTACGTATTTTGGTGCTTTGGGTGTTCTTTTGGTGGACATCTAGGGACTTTTTGTGGACCTTTTTTGTACATTGTCAAATTTTGGGGGTGCGATGCCCCCACCGCACCCCCCTGGCTACGGGCTTGTTTAACATGTTGTGCTTTCCCTGCAATTAATTTTATAATTTAGGCCGTATTTATACTTTTTTGTGAGTGCATCTTATAGGCTATACCACATGAATCAAAAAAAATTGTGCATTTATGATTTGGTGCTTAAATCAAGGTCAACATCATCTTTAATCCGTGCACTATTTTGTTTGATTAACGTGGTATTGTGCCATATGTTTTCAGCAAACATCCACTAATCATTCAATATCTAATTTAATTACAATGATCAATTGGGATCATATGGATAATCCAAAAATATATAGTTATTGATTCCCATCATTAAACCTGTGTTAAAATGGCCCTTAGGGTTAACCAGTGGTGCAAAGGAGGGGGCTGGGGGCTTTAGGCCCCCCCACCCCATCATGAGAAAAGTTGAGTGGAAAAGAGGCAAAGTTGGGGAAAAGAAGCAGTAGGGGGAAAAGAAAAGAAGTCCTCAGCGGTATTTTCCCCTAAACATGCCAAACACAATTGGTTGAAATGTTTAAAACAATGTTATTACCTCATGTAAATTTTGTTGAGAAATTGAAATATATCAATATGAGTTGTGTGTGCGATTGTGAGCACTTATTTTTTTTGGTCAATCTCCAAAAGCTACGCCAAAAAAAATTGGGTGTACCTTTTAAGCCTCATTAACTTGGTATCTAGCCCCACCAGTCAAAAATTCTTGCGCAAGCCACTAGGGCTAACAAACAATGACATAATTTTATTTCTAACAAAATCAATAATAGATGTTGAGAAAGACTATATATTTAGAAATATTTTCATCTTTTAACCTCTTTTCTTACATGGCTAGGGGGTACTGGCAATCAAAATCTGGTCTGAATCTTCAACAGTGAGAAGTACCTTAATTTGGGATGCAAAACTGATAGTGATATCTCTGCCCATCCCAAACCCTCTGATTTGCCCTCCAGCGTTATTACTTCCCCACCCACACGTCGCATATCTACACCGCCACAATGTCTACCACTTATTCAAAGTGTACAATTGTATTTTCACTCACTTGCTCAACACATGGGCCCGGTTTGATGCCTAAAATAAATACCAAGCATGAGATTTAACACTTTCTAGTTGTATACAAGTCTGCACTAGTCAAAAAAAAGAAACAATTTTGCTATCTGTGTATCTGATACCAACTGTGAGCAAAAAAACTGAGCTTTATTGTCAACAATGATGATGAAGTCAGACACATGCCTTTTTAGGGTAAAGATTCAACAATGTTGTCACTTTGGTTTTATTTACCCTGACACAAATCACAGTCTCGTAATCGACTTCTAACACAACTTAACAACACTAAAAATTGGTTATCCATATTGACATCAGACATACAGAGCTGTTGCAATGTTATGTACTCAACCATTTCTGTATGGCATACATAATTCGAGTGAAATTCCTTTTTTATCTTTAAGCTACAAAACTGGAGGTATCAGACAGTATTGTTTTCCATGTGAAAACTTATTTTCAGTAACAGTAACTTCAACTTTAGGCTAAATAACTTTTAATTTGACCGTTTAACAATAAGAACTCATTATAACCTCAGAAGATTCTTGGTACACTGTACATTTTGATGTAAGGAACTTTACATTTCTTATTAGACAAAGTTGAAAACTGGTTAACATCATTTATATTTTTGCACCAAATAATTTCAGTGATACCCGTCACCGTCACCATCATGTAATCCCACATTATGTACAAAGCATTGCAGTTATTTGTGCTTAACCACTGTGCACTCTTTTGTAATACAACTAAAGCAATACAAGTTGGACTTGTAAAACACTGTGTCACGTGACTTTTTGTGTCACATGGAAGATTATATACTATACAGGGTGTCCTAGAAAAAAAGGAAACAAGATTTTCGCCCTCTGTGTTTTGACACGGTTGATTGATTTAGAAAACTGTTTTGCTAGATTAATGCACCAGAGTCTTCTTTCCAACAATACCAAATATTCCTACGTTGTTAATCTTGTTGAGTAATTACATCCCTGTAAAACCTATGTCTGACAAACAAAACTTGGAGAAAACACTGGCCTTATTATTGATTTCGATTTGATCTTGCAAGCACCCTCCAAGGTTACAGATTCTGCTGTCTGACAAACATGATGAGTTCTAAGAACTGATTCACAAGTGTGAAAGACAAAACATTCACATAATGACACAGTAATGAGGCATGCCAACCTTGCCATCTCAATGCAAAAAATATGAGTGGAATGACTGAGAGCTATTTTGGCATTTCAAGCAAAAAAAGTGGGTAAGTTAAATGATATAAATTGCACATGGTTTTTATTTGAAGGCATTAGTTGTCCCCTGGAGAAGACTGGGACTTCCGTTTGAGGAGAGTGAGCTCTACTGAGCCACCCTGCTCCCCTCAAATGCTTTATGGAAGCTCAATTAATAGAGCACCTTACATGATGGTATTAATATAGTCTATTTCCAGATAGCTCCCCTAATTGCTCCCCTAAAGAACTTCAGGAGAGCTATTGATAGAGCCCCTGCAAATTTCAAATGGAAGTCCCTGAGTCTGAAGACCCTGTGATGACATCACAAGCAGCTGAAGGGTATCTTAAATTAAGTTTTTGCTTCAACGTAATGAAATTATTAGTTACCCCCTTTTTGTTCACGCAATATGAAAAGATATCTATCATGGTTGGGTGCTGTATCACATTCAGTATTTTGCGCGCGGCCTCATGTAATACAGCACCCAACCATGATAGCTATCTTTCGCATAGCCTAAGAACAAACAGGGGGTGACGACATGAATTAAATTATGATAAACTAAAAGAATGTTGAGCTATTGCAGTCTACGAAATACCAGTACTTGTTGCACTACGAAACACAGAGTATATTATGTACGATGCTAAAGAACACAGGTGTAGAAGAGTACCTCAGATGCATTAATAACTATGCAATACCGGATATATTGGTACAAAAGATACAAAAAATATTTGTTTTTGTCAGTTTTCATGAACAGCAATACTTTTTATTAACAGTTATAGGTTCCTATTAAAAGAAGTGTATACTATACTTAATTAAAACAGACATAACTCCTCTTAGGAATAATCGAATTCCTGCATTCTTAAAAAAAAAAGAGTCTGCACATTTACCAGGTGCTTCACAGTGGGTTTAAAGCAATACTATAAAGTGTTAAAAATGAAGCGCCCCCTTCACCCATGACTTTTGATTTTTTAGCTTATTGGGTTTGTTTTGGGTAGATATTAACACCCTCCAAATGATTTGGTTTAAATATGCTTACTTATTCTGTTACTGTCATTTTTTGAATTTAATTCACCATGTATTTAATAGTATAGGAAACCATGCATGTGATTTTTATCCATTTTTCGGTGGCAAAACAATTGTTATGACAAAATGCACTTGAAAACGCTTTTAGGTAGTCACATTCCTTCATTTTGTGCTGTTTTTTTTACTATAAACCACTTTGATCAAAATCTTATAGTATTGCTTTAAATGTCAGTCTGCTCAACTTCATTTTGACTCACACTGTAATTTTTGATAAAGATGGCATCTCTAACAAAACTGCAAAAATATGTCACCATTTCAAACCTGGATTGATAAGTCTTCTCAATTTAAAAATACCAAACTAGGGGTATTTAAACAGAATATTTAATGAACTGAATTTCAAAGTTTGGGTTCAAAAATATTGCATCAAAAAGGGTTAGGGTAAACAGAAAGTAAAAGAAAAATACATGATTTCTTTTTAATTCCAATTATATTACCTTCAAGGTCTAATGATTATATTATCGTATAAAGCCTGGGCCAAACCAATACATTACATATAACATATCTTATTGCAATATGGGCAAAGCACAGCATACAGTAGGGCTGCAGAATCAGGCCAGATCATATATTTACAAGGGAGATACAAGGCACGCTGACATTTTTTATTCAGGCATGGAGACAAAGTTTTTGCCGATAAGTTGACAATGATGCATCGCACCTTTTCATAATGCGCGAATATTGAAACACGCACATAAGCTTTGCGTGTAGGTTGGCGTATCATTTGCGTAAAGTGTTATTTGCGCAGGTTGTCTCTACGCGTAATCAAGTCTCGGCACTCGGTGTTGATTTTGGCGGGAGCTGAGTAGACCCGGACACCCCCAATTTGAGCTCCATATGGCTGACGATGCCATTACACGGGCTGGTATACAAAGCCTGGTATCTCCCCTTTAAATCTATGGGTCAGATACACAGGCACCAAATGTTCCAGGTTGACCTTTGGCAAGAGACAATTTCTTTGTGGTGTGTCAGGATTCATTGATTTTTGAGCAGGATTATTCCTTTTGTGAAATTGAGGCAATCAATGACGTTATCACGTGAACATTACGTAAGATAATGATGATTGACAAAAATAGAGTGTCAGGGTCCTGTTAGTACAGTAATTGTACCTTTTCAATTCACATACTAAATAATTGACTTTAAATGGTACCCATCAACAATAAGAGTAGGTATTTTTAGGCTAAATTTTACGAAAGCCAACATTCTAACTGAATCATGATAAGGCAAAAAAAAACACCACCAAGTTTGTTTCTGGTAACATGCTTGAAAAAGTAAATGCGGTACGCGTCTTTTTATTTTTTATTTTTTATTTTCGAAAATGTAATGCGAAATGCGGTTTTCCTGGTTTTTTGGGGTTTTTTTACAAAAAATGCAGGATTCCCAGGAAGAAAAACACATTAAAACAATGCTCTTGGTTTTTTTATATTATTTATTAATATCATTAATATCCATAATAACTGGTGCCTTTGTTATTGTAATAGGTATTGAGTATCCATGTAATCTTACCTAAATATGAGTATTTTCCTGTATCTCCAGACATATGAACAATTAATTGCCGACTAATTGATAGGCTGAGAGTACCTGAATTGGTGTTCGTTCGCTTTTACGCAAGTCTCCAGTAAGCTTTTTACAGAATTTGGTGGGGTTTTTTAATTATTTTTTTTTTTGATGCGAAATATCAAAAAAAAAAAAAAAAAATATGCGGGAAATATGTAACTAAACAGAAACGCGCGTGTGTTACCAGAAACAAACTTGTTTTTTTATTTGGCCTAAAACGGCTTCTTTAAAGTTCAACTTGCAAGTGAAGGTTATCTTCTGTCATTAACCTACTAATATTCTGTTCCCTCTAATGACAAAATGAAGTACATAGACTTCTATTATGTCAAGATTTTTGACAATATCATCACTCCTATAATCCAGCTTGCTCTAAAAGCTGCTTTAACATTCTAATAATTTGTCATATTTTTCCAGTCTGGAGTAGCAATGAATCATCTGTGTCTGGAGCCATCTGTATCATATAAGTATTATAAAACTAAAGGGTTATTGACTAGACTACAATATAATCTTTGAATATTCATGAGCCTATTTAGTATTGCATAAGACAGTTGGTAAAGACCTTTTTTATTCTTGACAGTAAAATGCAGAATTTCACAAATTCCTTGTGTAATGTATTTACTTCAGTTAAAATTACATCTAGCATGTGTTACATTTTATAAATGAATAACATAATTTTAGCAAAATTGCCCTAAATCTCCATTTTGCATTACCCCTAAACCCACTGAATCTCACAATAACCAATAAAAATAACATACCAATAATTAAAAAAAAATCTTCAGGTCAAAATACATTGGTCAGCTGAGTTAGCTGTGATAAAAAAAAATGCACATACACCCGAATGTGTTCATCATCATCATCATCATCTGTCGACTGCGGAGCAGGTGACTTCAAGCTTTCTGCAACCACAATGATCCTGTGCTAATTCAGACAGTTTGTCAGGGCTCATCATGTTGTCTATGTCTCCCAACCGGTATTGGATGTATCTGAGAAAAAGAGTTCGCTGCCTTCCTGGTTTTGTTTTTCCATGTTGTGGTATACAGTGCATACTCCTTGCATGGTTCATCCATAGGCATCCGAAGTACATGGCCCAGAAACCTCAGTTGCCGGGTTCTGACATTTTAGTGGAAAATGTCAGAACCCGGCACCTGGGTTAGATCATAGATGGTAGCATTGGTTACCATAGAAATTCTCATGATTCCGAGCATGATTCTGTAACATGAGCTCCAAAATGCATTGATCTTGTTTTCCATTGCCTCTGACAGAACCCATGACTCGCAACCATACAAAAGGACAGTGACACGGGTAGTATTAAACAACTTGACCTTGGTGGCGATTGAGATATTAGGACATCTCCACAGACGTTCTAGCTTCCAAAATGCTGTCCATGCCAGCCCTTTTCGCCTCTCGAAATTCCCACTGCTAGATGCCATCATGGAGCCAAAGTATTTGAAGTCTGATACATGGTTGATCGTGGTACCATACACTTCTACTGGAGGGTTTGGACAGCAGTTGACAGCAGTTGATTGTTATATACTCTGTCTTGGGAGCACTGATGACAAGTCTAAGGTCAGCAGCAGCATTTGCAGTTTTGGTCAACTGGGACTGTGCACAGGAGATGGAGGATTCAAGCAAGGCGATGTCGTCTGCAAAGTTCAGATCATTTAGGTCTTTCGCTGGATACCTTCTTGTGTTCACTGAAGTTGAATTACACGGTACAGAAAGGTTGGTGTACATTCTGTTCAATGGTCATTATGTTCCTCTCCGAGTCTGTGCAAATTTTGCTTTAGAATTTGATTCTGACAAACTGCAAATAAGTCTTTCCAGCTACAAGTAGTCGAAAAGTAGGCAGGATTTATATTGCACTGATGGTGAAAATACATGCCAAGGTCATAATTGGATGAAATCAAGTTTTTTGCAGATTCACAACATTCATGCATTCTTCAAAACACCAGCGAAGTTTTAATTCAAAAAAACTAATCCCAAGTATGAAAGATTCCACATCTTAGAAGGACCATCAGCAGGAAAGCATGTTGATTACTGGTTTTTGATATATGTGCTCTATCTGGGTTTACTCCATGACAAACTTAAAGCAGGGGCGTCGGAAGGAAAATAAAAGTGGTGCGGCTCCTGGTAAAAGTGGTGCGGCCTGTGGCCACTTAGTTATAAAACTCAGGAAACAACTAAGCCAGAGATGACAACAGTTACTAAATTTGATATTTGTACACTACTTATTTTGTGATTATTTATGCTGGGACAATATAAAAAAAACCCATTAAATTAAAACACATTCGTTTTGATTATTTATTTTTTTCTGGCTGAAAAGTGGCGTGGCCAAAGCCCACACGGCCTACACGGTTCCGACGCCCCTGGCCTGACTTAAAGAGATTGTAACTTGACATGTGGATGTCAGGTTAAGGGTACGAGGAATCCATATACTCAGGAAAATGTGAATCCTAACTATTTTTCAATGATGAAAAGATAAATAGTTTCCACTGCCTTTGCGGGGACTCGAACCATGGATTATGGCAGGGGTTAGTCATGCATTACGAAGCGAGAGATCTACCGCTGAGCTATCAAGGTAGCGTTGAGATTGTGAACTAAAATCTAGAACATAAACATTAGAATGCCGTATTTTTCTTTTGTTTACATAAAAATTGCAATTTTTGCCTCATTGGAATGCTCAATTTGTAAGTAAATAATGCGAATGCGTATATCAGACAAAATGTAGATAATGTAGATACTTAAAACAGGCAATTCACGGGGCAAACTCAGAGTCGTAATTCACCTCCGGATTTTTCGGGCAAAACAACCCGGGTTTGTTACATTATCATTCAAAATCAACTCAGCATATTTATAAAATATTGTTTGTAATTCAATAAGAAGTATCAAGCCTACAATCTGTCAAAATTTGAAAGCAGTCGAATTGTTCGAACATCATGAAATTATGAGGTTTCGGCGAAATAGGGTCAACTTTTTCGAAGTAGCCTTTAGGCGTCATTTTGACCTTGATAATGGACGTGAAATCACTAGTAAAGTTATATGTATAAACTAGAGACTCTATTCAAAATGTACGCCAAAAATTGTGATATTCTGATGGGTGTAAGTAGGTAAAAACTTGCAGTAAACATGACATTCAGCTGAGCGAGACGTTTTTAGGGACTGTAGCTTTTAAGTTGTCATTTTCATCATTATAACATGGACTTTGCCGATAACATGGACTTTGCAGTTGTCATTTTCATCCTTATAACATGGACTTGGCAGATTTTCATCCTCTTATAACGTGGACTTTGCAGTTTTCACTTTTTGTTAAAAAGTGAAAACTGATCAGAGGCTGACTTTAAGGTTGTTTGAACTGGACAGTCTCAAATATTAAGAAATGTTCTCTATACATAAAATTGATGAGTTTTCCGGAAGATTTTTTTGTTGTTCAAAAAGAATTAAAACATGCTAGTACAAAAATCAACAACTCTACATACAGTGTTTCCACATATTTTTATCCTGCTTAGGTAGATAGAGCCACCTCCGAGGATAAAAGAATATGCAGATGCATCTACAATCAAGTGCTGGTACGTTTTAATCATACATCTCAATGATTTTTGAAGGTTTCCCCCACTTTCCCATTCAATGTTGGTCCAAAGACAACTGTCATCATTCTATCCAACATTGAAACAGGGGTAATGAGGAGACGGGTGATAACGCTTCCCTATTACAATCGACTTGAACATTACTTGCTACAATTGCTACTCCAGTAACCGGCTCAGTGGAGCCAAAAACACTTGTCTATTCCACCGACTTTTTTTCCTTGATTGTAGGTATTGCTGCTGATTTGTGATGAACCACTCTGTACCATGACTGAATCCCTAATTACATTGTTGATATAACTCTTCAGAATCATTATCAAATTGAATACAAAAATGCCTTTACATATGCCTGATTTTTGAGACACATTGTGACCACTGTATAAGAGATGAAATAAACCAGGAGCTTGTTCTGTGCACTTTGAAGATTTGCTGTTGTGAGACATTTGTGTTTGTTTGAGTGCTCGTCAATGCTGATGCTGGTGATAAATTAGTTCTTTGTTTTTTGTTGTCTGTGTGCTTGTGAGCATATTTTCCCCTCCTCCTACCAAACACTGCTCCTTTTCTCCCTATAACTCAGAAACTCAGTTTCTGAGTTGGTTTTACACAAGAGCACCTTAGACATAGGCCTGCTTTTCATTTAAGAAAATCCTCAGATGGGTTAGGTTTTTCAAAAATGCCTTGGATGTGCCTTGAATATTTGATTTAAATGCTTTTATTTAAAAGGGGTTGAGAAAGTGTTAAAAATGAAAATACTGAGTTATAGGTGCATTTTAATGAAATGACCAATACAAATGAGTAGATGAATGGGGCTTCATATGCAAATTCCATCAGTTCCACACTGCATGTATTTTATCCATGTGCAGTAATTATAAGGGGGAAGTGCTGCAACCTCACTGCTCATTCGATTACAATGTTGATGAGGAATGACATCATTTATTATAACAACCCAATATTTCAACACTTACCTGTAGTTTTACAGCTAACCCATTTAACTCCAAACAAAATTGCCTGAAACAAAGAAGAGAAAAAAAAAACAAATTAAAGATCACTAAAAGATGAAATTAATAATTAATAATTTTTGCTGATCCATTGATTTTTGGATTCTGATGAATTGTGGGAATGAAAAGGGTTCAAAATTTGCTGTAATGTGAGCCCATTTCATTCCCACAATGCATCAGAATCCAATATCCAATAGTCAATGGATCTGCAATATAGCCTATTCACTTCAAAATCAAGAGGAATAGGTCAGATCATATATCGCTGTTTTTTAATTACACAAATCTGAAAATTGGAAGATGAACTGAAACCAGAGAGCCACCGGCTCAGTAACCCATGCACGAAAGCCCGTTAGCAAAAAATAAAATGACTTCAAAGAAGCATTTTTTGAACATTGTTTTGTTTTAAATAGGGCCTATAGAAAATGGTTAAAAACAATATAAAAATCATACACAAACTTGTTAATACAAAATCTATACTTTTAAACCATAAAATATCAACATAGAAAAATGTGCTTCCTTGA
>JXSR01S031735.1:16891-27724 GCA_000969725.1 Ophiothrix spiculata
CATTTGTATTTTTGTGTAGTGTATTATTGTAAAGCGCACTGAGATGTCTTTGGATGTGTTTGCGCTGATAAGAACCTCTTTATTATTATTATTATATTATCAATTTTCGCATGCATTGGTAAGGGGTCAACAACAAAAATGGGTGAAAAACGTGATTATTAGGTCAAATTTGATTAGACCCCGCCTTTGACCCCGGCACTTCTTAACTCAAATTAAGTGGTCATATGGAATGTTTATCTGTAGTAGATTGATAAGCAGGTGATTGAATGTCTTGGTCACGCTTGACTGCGCCAAGAGAATGATTGGAAGTAAAGTGCAAAATGATCCTTCAACGCCCCTTAATTAAAAAAAAATGGGTTGTAGTGAACATGGAATGGTCCTTGGCGGTATATGGCTTCTTCGAAACCTTTTAAGATGTCATATACCGTCGGGACCATTCAATGTTCACCACTACCTTATTTTTTGTAAATTGAGGGGTGTTGATGGAAGTTTTGTACTTTAATTCCGAGCAATCTCTTGGCGCAGTTAAGCGTGACCAAGACATTCAATTACCTGCTTATCACTCTACTACAGATAAACATTCCATATTACCAATCAAACTGAGTAGAGAAGTGACGGGGTCAAAGGCGGGTTCAAATCAAATTTGACCTAAAAATCACGTTTTATCACCCATTTTTGTTGTTGCCCCCTTACCAGTGCATGCGAAAATTGATCACATCATCATCATCATCATCATTTGATTTTCGCTTATAATTTTGATTAATGTGAAAATAATATACCCAAAACAAGCACTATAATAAAAAAAAAAAGTTTTTCTTTTGAAAAAAGGCCCTTTGTAATTTAAGTTGTGTTTCTGAGTATGAATCTCTAAGGTAATTTTTATGCATTTATGAAGTTGACATTATCATCTTACAAAATACTGAACAAATTTTTATTTTTATGATCACAGAGAAGACAAGTAGACTGAAAGAAATATAACAGATATTCTCCAAATTGTCTGACTTTATTAAGTTTCGTATGTTTAAAGCACTGGATTCAATGCGAACAAAGTTCGATACATGTATGTATTTGGATACACTCATTACATTGACGAATGTCATTACGATCTTATATTATTATTGCAAATTATTTGTAACATAGAAAGAGCTGAAAGGTTATTTTCATACAAATTTGAGGATGATTGTACAAATATTTTCATACCCTTTCTAAAGATGAAAACCAACATAAATGTTTCATGTTTGCCCTGCAACTATCATCATTCAATCATCGTACATCATGCATGTGATGGTTAACGGATGCCAGCTGAAGGAATGTTGAACAGTGACGTGGATAACGTTTTTAAGAAAAATATGTTTTAACTTATTACATTTCCTTTTAATTAAAAATAAATGAACGTAAAGTACAATAACAGTAACGTTTGTTTTGTAATGGAAAGTAAGTCTTATCATGTCAAGGGCATCAGGTAGCATGGAATTAAACCTTTTGTATACAATTTTGCTGAAAGAAATAACTTCTTAGAACTTTTTTTTGTGAAATGAACATTAACACACGTAACTGAAAATTCCGGATACATTTATATTATTTAAGCGTTTATTTTTATTGAATTCAGAATATGGAACTTTGGGAAACTTTGGTATGTAAGCATGTTTATCAAGAAATAAAAAATAAAGTTTATAACAAAATGATCTTACAGATCCGTTTTACTCCACATGGAGTGTTGTTGGAGAGTATTACCATCAAGATCAAGATCAAAATACATATTCCAAAGAATACCGTATTAATTCTAGGTGGAGATCATTTTTCATTTGAAAAATACCGTAAATCTCTAAGATGAATCAAACCAATATTATATAAACAACAATGTAAAAAAAGAGATTGAAAAAATTACAGAACTTATTAGTTTGACGAGTACAGACTAAAAGCGAATTATTCCTAAGGAACACGGCTCTTTCACTTTTCACTACCTTATACACAAATATTTAACGAGTTTTAAGTGAAAAAGGGTGATGTTAAATGACTGATAATGTACAGCATATTCAAAAAATATGGGAAAATAAGTATAGAATGATAAAGCATGGCCAATCTCTCTAATTGAGTACCTTGATAAAGGTCTTGCTTAAGTTTAAATCCGATGTGATGAGTATTAAGAACCACTCTTATCTCTGTGACATAAGATAAGTATTTCAATATTGTAGCACAAAAGACGAAGTGTCTTTATATCAATATCTTCCATTAGAAGGTCGAGGTTGTTCTAAATCACGTAAGTACATAGTAATGTAAATTCTAGTATTAAAGCTAGGCCGAGAAATTTAGTAATCCCAAAGGTGTGTTAAATTATCCAACAAATCACGTAAAGTAAATGTAATAAAACAGACGTGATATGTTGAAGGTCAGCTCCACTGACTTTGAATATTTTTCAAGTGAACATTGCAATCTTTTGTCCTGTCACCACATTTTAAATAGAATCAAAACAAAAATCACTCTTCTGGTTACTTTAACAATCGAATGTTTTAACGGTAATGCTTTGTTGTTAAGTGTGGAGTATGAAGCAACGGCATCGTATGTTCTTTAAGCATCGTATAGTAACGACATATGCTAATAAAAGTTAATTTTTCATGATATTCTTCTACAGGCTGTCTACTTTTTTCAATATTGCTATAGGTGGTTTCAACGAGAAATGATTGGTTTAAAGTCTTCCCGATTTTAGGATTATATTTATATAGGTTTATACAAAGAGAATATAATTATTATATTTTCTATGGCGGACATTTAAACAAAGTAAAGATATCAACATCGATATTGTTTAAACATAACGTTACAGTTTAGTTATGAATAGTTATCATCTTCTTTTTAAGTAAATAGTGAAAGATAATGGATTTGTAAAATTATGTTTGTTTTCAATTTAAAACAACTTCCACTAACAAAGATTTAAAGGTGATCAAGTATAATCAAAATCAATTAGGGAAACCTACGCGTGTTGGTATGCTTAAAAGATAAACTTTAACATTTTGTATAAAAAAAGAAAGATGTATGTCAACAACCTTTGGTTCACTTGTTTTACTACTAAATAATCCTTAAGTTCCCTGTCAGATTGCTAAAATTCTTTTTGTTTGAATGTTTGAGACAATGACGTTAATAATGAGATTCCATTTCTGTCTTTATACAAGGGGGGATTTACGGTATCTTGGTAGTGTACGGTTTCGTTTGTTCTTACTTCTTTCTCTTTGTCAAGAATCATCATGGTTGTGCTGAAACTATACTTAGTAATCATACGCTGTAGATTGAAGAAACTACATAGAATTTTCACTACATAGGCATACGGTCTCTGTCACGAATCAACCTAATTAATAGCATCAGCGCAGCGGAGGAATGATCTCGTCTTGACAGTATACTTAAGAGACACCATTGTATGGACATATATACTGTATATGGAATTTAAAACGATATCAAAACAAACACAAATGTATAAAAACTGACAATGAAGGGTAACCGTGAGTAGTTCACAAGAAATAGATGAATCATGTGTACGAGTTATATTTTTTGTCTTTGAAAAAGGTATATTTCTCAGCATTTTGGTTATGAACAAAAAAATCTGCCTTCAGGAATTCATTTGGTCAGAAATTGTTTAAAATGTGATGATTATTATAATAATGTTTGTATGAAATCTGAAGAGCATGAAAATTACACAATATCTGGAAAGAAGATTGTTGCACATGTAGATTTATTCTTGAGCATCAAGTAAATAAATCCCTCGTGTAAGGCAGCTTGAAAATTAACCTAGCGCCACATATTTTATTCAACGAGTAAAAGATTAGAGAGAATTACACAGCTTTATTTTCTTTTTTCATTAGTCTTTGTTAATTCATCTAATTTATATATATATTAATGACGCTTCTCAGGAAAACGTAGAAGCTTACTATTGGCTAATCGTGCTAATATAATTACCAGAATATGTTCACTTTGGTGTCCTACTTCTTGGGAAAAACACGTTACAATGATCTAATATTGTGAGGATGTTTGGATGTAATGTCTGGTACTTCCTTCCTATACCTATTTATATCATCTAATAGATGTTGTAGAATGTAGACAAAACATGCATTAGGGTCAGGGTACACCTTCTTCATCGTCCGATTGATGTCTTCCGTGATCACATCCAACAGTGTAGATGAGATGAATCAAACTGGCTCGATGTATTCGTAATCTATATATAATATCTTGTTTCCCGAAATTCGTTTGAACTGTAACGTTTTTGAAATGAGATTTTCTTTTTCTTTTTTGTAAAACATGAAGTACAATAGAAGGTTAGAAAACAGTAGAATAAATCTTACTCCGAGACGTCATGCCCTCTTGTAAGACAGATTTCAAATTAGCCTGGCGCCGAGTCTTTTATTCAACAAGTTGAAGATTAGAGAGAATTACATAGCTCTATTTCTTTACATTATCAGTCTTTGTTGTTCTTCTTTAGCACACGTGATTTACATCAATAAAAGATGACAGTGGAGCACAAAAGCTTACTATATTGGCTAATCATGGTAATTTAATTACCAGAATGTGTACCCTTTTTTGTGTCCTACTTCTTTGGGAAAATATACATTACAATGATTTCATATTGTGACAATCTTGTCTGGCATAACAATATTTTTTAATACATATTCTATTTATTTTTTTAAGTATAGGTTTGTGTTATTTCTATATTTTCAAATGAAATAAAAACATCAAAATCCATACACATGTACATTTATAAGATTGTCTAGTGAGTCGATTATGGGTTCTGTTTTTCATAACAACACTCTAAAAAAAGTTGGGTGAAAAAAGGAACATGGTTAGCAGGTTGGGTTAAATTTTGCACAATATTGGTTTATTTTGTACATAATCTTGGGTAAATGGTGCACGTTTTACCCAACATTGTGTCAAATTTTACCCAACCTGCCAACCATGTTCCCTTTTTTACCCAACTTTTTTTTAGAGTGAACCTGCAACAAGAATGGATTTTCAAATAATTTTCTAATAAAGTAAATAGACTAAGCATAGAGTTTAATTGCACAACCAAGGAAATGCAATATATAGAATATACTAGAGAACATGGTATTCTTAGGATGGCTATTATTTAAAAAAGAAGAGAAATGTCCATGGGGAATGTTAAATAATTATATGCATAATAGTCGACGTACTATTAATGCTCTATTCTCAGTCAATACAGATTATGTATACATATTTTGTGAGAAATGTTCAATGTTTCATGTTTTCAAATTGGCTTCAATATTTATTTGTCAAAAAGGAATATATTAACTCTCTCCTAACCAAGGGTTTTTCCCCGCTGCATAAAAACAAAAAAGCAACCGAATAATCTGTTTTACCACCTAAGGTGGGGGTAGGGTATTCCGTCATAAAAAGGGATGTAGGGGGGTTGGTGCAACTCCGGACAAGTTTCATGACGCCATTGTGAAAAATATATGCCTGGTATATAATGCTCAAACTCATTGGATATGTTAGAATTACTAATTCTCTTTCTTATCAGCAACAACGATGAAAATCCGATATTTAGAGCTTTATAGCAAAGTTATCATATGGTGACCATTTTTGACAAGTAACGCCTTGGCTTATTTTACTGATCTAGGTATCGTTGGATGGGGAGGACCATACCTATCTATTCATATGAGGTTCGGTTCGGTAAAACAAACATTAAGGGTGGGGGTTGCACTCCCTTGGTTGGACGTGTTACAAAAAAGGCTTGGTTAGACGAGGGTTAGACACCACACCTGAACAACTTATCGTCTTGTTTGTTTGTCTTTTGTTTTTATGTTAATATAATCTTTGAGGGACACGTACTACAGTAAGTGCACGTACACAGTAAAAAATAATTACTCATATCGTGGTAAAAAGGGAACTCGCGTCTTCGGTGTAAACTTAACACCGACTAAAATGGTAAGATATTGCCTTGTATTTGGTAATAAACTACCATCAGTAGTGGTAAAAGCTGTACCAGCCATGGATTTGGTAAACTTTTACCACTGCCGATGTTTAGTTTATTACCAAATACAGGGCAATCTCTTACCATTTTAGTCGGTGTTAAGTTTACACCGAAGACGCGAGTTCCCTTTTTACCACGATATGAGTAATAATTTTTTACTGTGTAGAACAATCTGTCCATAGCTCATTGTGTACAGCATTGCTACAAGTGTTATTAAATTAATGCAGACAGCAAGCCTTAGTTTTCTTTAAACATTTTAAAAAAGGACGTATCATCCTGATTGTAGAGTACCGTACCCTGCGAACATGTAAAGGATCTGCCGATATCTCCGATATCTGGAGATAAGGCTGGAAGATTAGCATTGTGGGCAGTGTTTCCACAGGAAATTCTACTCAATTTTGGATGATTTCGGATATTTAAAATATTAAATTTTAGATATTGTTTTGATTTTCAGTCATGTTGGCCATTTTTACGTAAATTTCAAGATTTATAAACAATACCTAAAATTGTCAAATTTCACAGATTTTTTCCACGCGGAATTACGGATTTTTCTGTTATGCGCGCGCGCTACGTTCGCATAACAAACAAAAAAAACGTATTTTTTCCTTCAACATTTTTTTGCTCAAAAAAGTTTTTTATAGCAATTTTAGGGATTCCAGGAAATCTGAATGAATTACAAGTGTCTGATGAACAAACAAACTGTTAAGAGCCAAATAAATAATCAATTAATAATTGAAGAGAGTATATTAAATTAAAGCCGTCATTTAGGTTTCTGGGTGAAGTACAAATGGAACAAAGGTAAGAGGTTATTTAGTTTATCACCCTCTCATAAAATATATTATTATTGATTAGTTTAAAGAATTTGTTAATCAGACACTTGTAGATCTGACTTAAGGTACCTTTTGCTGTAAAGCGTCACATTTGTGTTTGGATTAAAATGTAATCCCAGGTCCGGGAAGAGGGATACATGTGAAAGCATGTTTGACAGGGATATTATCTATGGCAAAAAATTACTTATATTTGCGGCCATTATTTATTGGTATTTTATATATAGTACATTGTATTTTTATTTTCACCCTTGTTATCATTTTTTCCTTGTCATGAAATGGCACGCATCGGATGTTTAGTATATAAAGTACATTGAACAAGATGTTTCATTTTTAACTTTTGGAACTAAAAAAACCCGAAAACATTATAGCTTATTTTGCTCATATTAGCAAATGATAAGTTATTTTTGCGTTCAAATAATGTCGTCCACAAGATTACTGTTTCCAAGATTTTTTAAACAACAATAATCGGTACCATGATGTACATGCACTCGATAATTAGGATGCGTAGTCTTAATTAATCAAAGTACGTTGTAAATAGCTTCCTTAACATATTGTAGTTAATATACTGAAGTTCAAGTTAAGGTGGGGCAAATTGACAATTAAATACTTACACAATTGACGTTTCCAAGAGCAAGATGTATGACTCATGACTCAACTGTTATTTGTGACTGTCCATCCCAAACCAGCCATAAATGCAGTCTCTTCTCATTTTCACTCTTTTTTTAAATATTTGCAAATACCATGTTATAAGAATTAAAATGGAACTTCAATGAATTTCAGTCGATTTTCCATTATGATCCGTCAAAGTTTGTCAGGGAGTAAAAAGTATAACTGAGATAAACGCGTTTAAAGATGGGTAAGCCCTATATTTCCTGTTGACTGTCTTAAAAATATGCAGATTTAGTTAATATTTCCTATCATTTTCCTGAAATGAAACTTTGCTGGTATTTTATAGTATTATGAATCTGTCAAAAACAAATCTCGACAAATTACCACCTTGACATTAATTTTCACCTGTAGCGCAAAACTGATGTTTCTTGCATTTATGGCTCATACGGACTGAACAGCCACATTTGGAATATAACGTTTTTATGTAAATCATGTAGCAGCGGAAATTGAACCTAATGCAGAGCAAAGGAATTTTTGAAGGTTATGCATGTAAAAATATATTTATTTGAAAGTCGTGATGTCTAGATCTTTAACGATACCCCAAGGTAGTTCACATACGTAGCTCGTATGGGTCCGTTCAAGTCGAACCAGCAGTAAACGCGCCAAACTATATACGGTATTTGCAATTCTGGTGAATATACATGCAAAGGTTGTAATTTGCCGAAATATTTTTTCGCAGATTAACAATCTTCATACTTCATGCAAAACATCTGCAAAATATCATTTCAGGAAAAAAATCGGAAATATGAAATATATCTATATGCTAGGAGGAGGACCATCAACAGAAAAAATAGGGCTTACCCATCTCTGACCGCGTTTTACCTTTTATTCCATGATAACCTAGACGGATCATAACTTGACTTCTGGAAACCGAGTGGAGAATCAAAGTAAGTTCATGTATCGTCTAGACTGTTTATAGCGATTTGCGGCACATTTAATAATGATCAAATTATTTTTTTCGTACTTTTTCTGATATAGCTTATTTTTCAAATGCCAATTTCATAAAAAATCCCGGAGCAAATCAGGTTTTTTTTATTACATGATTTTTGTAAGCTATAAAAATTTTACTTTCTAAATAAAATTTTACAAAGAACTTTAAAAGTGTTTTACTTATATTGACTCATATTCTAATATCAGATCATTATTCATTACATGCATTTTAGATGATCAATGATAGATTTTGCATTTCATAGGTTTCAAATTTGTTAAGTTTGCTTTGAAAATAGTAACTATTTGTTGTTTTGACAAGTAATGGCTTAATTGAAATAACAAACTATGTATTTATTCGTCTAGACTGAATGTGTCAACTTTAAACGTATCTGATGATAAATGCGAAGCTTTTATATTCCTTTCAAGTGTGGTGTTTGTGCGAATTTGAGGAAAATATCATCTGAATAGCTCTGAATAGAGGATTGAATGCTGTGATTTAACTTTAACTACTTCTTTGGCATTCAAATATCAACGATATTTAGTCTTCTACCAATTATATTTGATGGTGGGGATTTTTTTCCAGTTCAGTGTACGTGTTGTAAATCACCAATAATTCCTAAACTTATTTATTTGACCTTCTCACTTTGTCATACATTTAGTGAAAGAATGTATACATGTATAACCTAGCGGTGTTGGTTAAAAGCGGTGTTGGTTAAAGTACTAACTTAAAGATATGTGCCTGTCTATCTGGAACGAGCCGTAAATGCAACAAACTTCATTTTGCAAGGTCGTAATTTGCCGGAATTGATTTTTTGACTAATTCACAATCCTTGTGTTTACTTCAAAACACCAGCAAAGTTTCATCTCAATAAATTGATTGGAAATATGAAGTATATCTGTATATTTTGAGGACAATCAACTAAAAATACAGGGCTTACTGATCTTTGAACACGTTTATCTCAGTTAATATACATTTTACTCCCTAACATCCTTAACGGGCCATAACTTGACTTCTGGAAATCGAATGAAGTTAATTAAGGTATCATTTTTGGTCCTTGTAAATATTTAAAAAAGTGAAATGGTAAGAAGCTGCATTAACGGCTTGTTTGGGATTGACAGTCACATATGTGGTTCTACTATATATAAAATAATTAAGGAATTTCGTCTTTTACATAACACAAACAGATAAAGATGACCTTCGAAAATCAACAAATTGAGATTGTAAACTTGTTAAAGAAATGAACAAAACAAAACCAAAAAGAAACAAATAAACAAAATAAGCAACATGATTGTTTGAAGTAATAATTGTGCTTGTCATGTCCAATTTATTCATTCTCTAAATTCTTTCTAGGTGGACATAATACCTACGGTATGATTGGTGGATTTCTTTTTGCTTAAAAAGATGTATGTCAAGAACTTATTTGTGTTGCTTGTTTCGTACAGCATACGTCTTCTTGAGGATCCCTAAAATTAAAGTTTTGTTTTGTTTTAAGTGTACTTTTCACACGAAACTAATATATTTTTCGACGATATCTCTAAATTGGTTTTGCAATGATTTGCTGATTTTGTTAATATATTGAGGGTATGGATGTAAATTTTTCGCGGCTCATAATTGTGGCAAATTAAATTTGAGATACGGCCGACGGAAGTAAAAAATGACTGAAAAATGTCGAGATGCCTATCCTGAGATGTTGTAAAATGTAGATCCCTTAAAGTCTATAATTTTAAAAATCAATTCACTTAGTATTTCTTGTTCAAAATTAAAAATACCTTTCGGACAGTCACTTAAGCACAAAACGCCCATTTTCCACTACTTCTAACTAAACTGAAGGAATATTTCGCAATTTTACATTTTAGAAAATTTTGAAAGATATAACCTGTAAATTCGTGTGAGAAAACTAATATTATTTCAGCTATTTCTAACATTACTATGGTTGCATTTTTAAATGCCTATCGGATGGCAAAAAAGGAATAAGCCGGAGTATCAACGACATTTTGATCGGATGATTTTACATAGAGTGAAATATATAACTAAAAAAATGACATTTCATTACATATTGCATACTAACTCTCTTTAAACCTTCGCGTCCGGTGTCAAGGACATTATTCATTCGAAACATCAACATCATCATGATCAGATTTCTATCTTTTTGTCCCCAGGAGAGCGCAGAAATATAGACTTTTCTCTTTAGTGTATCTATGTTGAATCATCAGTTATTCATTTATTTATCGAGTGGACCTTCTTAGTGTGGTGATAAAAAATATTTTAAAATCATTGATATTTTAAGGTGCTCTAGATAATTATATTAATTTTCTAAAATTTGAATGATTCAAATTATTTTAATCACAACTGGACCCTTTTGCCGCGGCGGTACACATATACATCTATATATCTTTTTGTAACCAGCGATATATTTGAGAGAAAAAGTACTT
>JXSR01S031735.1:82911-103551 GCA_000969725.1 Ophiothrix spiculata
CAATACCTACGGAATTGAAACCCGCCAACTTAATATAGAAAACAGTTTATTGCTTCTCAGATTTCAATTGCCTTGTTGTCGAGGCTACAAGCTGTCTGTAAAGCTTGTGGCACTCTTATCAAGTTTTGTATACATCTCCTAAACATCTCCTATCTCAAAATGTTATCAAAACAATAGCTCTACTTTAATATAGATGGAATTTTGGGATGCATGGAATTTTTCTTTGTCAAGAGGTATAATGTAAAATCTCCCGATTATTATTTCAAAACAATATGATGGAAATCTACCGAACCTTCTGTATAACTCACCATTAAGTAAATTCGACAATGAAATTGCAACATATCTATTTTGTCACATACGATGAAATAGCAAATACTGAAATAAATAATTAAAATTATTCAGAATTATTAAAATTAGAAAAGATGCAACATAGCGGGTGTAAATACCCAAAGTTTCAAAGAGTATGTTCGTTAGGTTTTTAAGTATTGTCAATGTACGTAGCTGGATCAAGTTTAAATTTCATGGTTTATTACACATTGTATACAATATCGCTGAACATATTGGTAGACATATTTCAATGATATATGATGCATATCTACTTTTTTATGTTCATATTCTGTTTTCAAAATACAGATTGTAGCAAATTAATAGTACAAATATTGTCTTTCTATTTTTGATTCCAAACCAATTACTATTTTATAAAAGATGAAACTTCAATATCAAGTGTAGTACTCAAAACAACGTTTGCAACAATTACACAGCAAAATAATTACATCGTTAAGAGAATAAGTATGACCCTGAAGGTATTTATTAATATCTTTACAACCAATTTTGTTTAAATTTAGACCAAGTTATTAATTTTGAAACAAGATGGAAAATATTTCCATACCACACTAACATTTAAGGTTCATTAACCTTTTCAAAAATAGTTCAACAACGATTACAATTATATACTAATATAGACTGATATACTTGACTACAAAGTAAAACAAAGTGTTTCTAAACCTATTAAAAATTATAAACACACATTAATGTTTGAGAATTAAAAGGTTGGTCTGATAATGCTCATCTATACTAGTTTGATGACTTAAAATATGTTTACTGCTTATTGTTAAGTGAATTTAAGACGTCATAAATTTACTGAGTTCATATTAATTATTATAACAATTTTCTCAAACATACATTAAGTTTTCATATTATTTTTAATGCAGTACATGTTGAAGCAAACATCCTCAGGCGGTCTATGATTCGGATATATTGTGTCTTGCGATTTGATACAACGGAGATTCACCTGCCATAATTAAGCAGATCTCTTTGTAGTTACACTAGTTTACTTGCATTCAAATCAACTTAGGTACGTTGCAATCAAATGATGTAATTCAAGGGCTAAGGGAATTTTTTCACAGAAAGTTTAACTATCCTGAGGCAGTAAGCAGTGTATACGATCGTATTACAAGTTCTTATTAATTGATACATTGGGTATCGATGTAAGTCTTGACCATTCATCACTATGCCGTGTTACTGAAGATAGTTCGTTATTCACATACAAACCAAACATCAATGGATTATTTCCTGCTGCTGAATATATATTTGATGGTAGTTTTCTACACATCTTTTCACTCGAATGAAAACTAATTATCTGCAAGAGGTAAATTTGAAATATCTAATGTACTTGCACGTGAAATCAAAAATAAGTATTTCTACAAAATAGTTTAATGATATTTAAATGTAAAAAATGAAAACGTAAGAGAGAGGATTGAAATTTGTGTGTTTCATGTTACTACCATTAATAGCAAATATACGACAGGAATGACCGATATTTATCATTTTGACCTTTTGAAGGCTTCAGCAAATTTGCTAATATCTCAAATTATCTTATCAACTTTCTTTTAATAATGACAAGAAAGCCTAAACATTCTCATTTAGCCATTTTAATCAAATTTTCTTAGAAAGAAATTGGCATCAATTTGTGTACTAGCAATATCTGTGTGCATCTCCAGATGAATCGATATGATTTATTAACTTTTTACAGGATAAAAGTATCATCTTTAAACGAACCCCTCCATAGAAACCAGAAAATATCGCTCACTTCAATTCAACTTGACACATTTCTGTTGACAAGATGCGTACCAGTTTACCTACCTTCAAATTATTATAAAGCTCAGGTATGTTACGATCTAGTGATGTAATTTAAGGACTAAGGCAATTTTGTCACGGAAAACTTGACTATCCTGAGGCAACAAGTGATCGGATTACAACTTATTATTATTTGATAGCTGGCATATCGATTTTAGTCTCGACATTTCACTACCTTGTCTGGTACTAATTTTAGGTTCGTTATTTTGAACCAAATATCGATACAGTCTGATGTTGGTTTTCTAGAAATAACTTTGTGCAAGAGACATCATGATCACTCATCATTTAATGACGGTATTGGGCAATAACTTCAAAATTCAAACTTAAAAGTATGTCGGCTTTACTACTCATAAAATTCGCTAAATACGTAGACTTAATTTCTATTTGATTTAACAAAAATAATCTCATATTTTTATTTTACAGAAATTAATTTTTGATGAAACCTTCCCATTTTTCTAATTTTTGATAATTGGTGTGCTGTGAAAATCGTAGCATTTAAAATGATTTGGCTCTCTTTAATTGCTCATCGTCTGATCTAAGCAAAATCCTGATTGTTATAGTATTTCAGCCAAATTTCATATCAAGATAAAAAATATTCTTCTCAAATGCGTTTGTCTACATTTTCACTTTTTCAAATTGGCCTCACGTCTTACACAACATATAGGTCGAGACCTTGTATTTCATATGTGTAACCCAGAAACATCTTGAAGGGTCGTGTCAGAATAAACTGTTAAAACTTGAGGGTTATATGCCATTTCAAATCAAACTGGATATTTTTCTTTTGAAAGGGTTTTTGTGAAGTAGGTTGGGTTTGGTGAAGTAGTGTGATTGGATTTACAGTAGAGTGCTAATGTCAACATTGAAGATTTGTACAAGAGACAATAACACTCGTGTTTAAATACATTATTTTAAAAGTTTGAAAAATATGCCATTCAATTTGTGAAACAAATGAAACTATATAATGGAGTCTCGCCACCTGGTAGGTCAAAGATATTAAATCGATTACAAATCTAATACGAATCTAAGTTGATATAAATTTTTTGAATGTATGACAAATTGAGGAATACAAGATATTAAATACTTCACTGGTTTCATTTTATGTTTAGAAAGATTACCAACATTATGGAGGGAGTCAAGTGATAAGCAATATATAAAATATACAGGTACATGATGATGCCATCAATTTTTTTTCCTAAAAATTTAAGATAGACAGGCTCGAAATACCGTGAATTCTGTAGCAGAAGATGAAAATTGCCAAATAAATGTTTTTCATTTACTTACATCGACAATTTTTTTTCAAAAACGACAACATTACCACAGACCCAAACTACTGTTTATATCAGACAATGGCAAATGGCCAATTTTTTTTTTTTACCATAATGATTGTCATTCATACTTATATTTTTTATCTTTTTTAGTACATTATGTTCAAATTTCATTTTAAATTTTATCCATCTAATTTATAAAGAAGGTTCTGTTTGTGTTCAATTTAATCATAATTCAACATTTTGAATTACTCTCAGCGGGAATAGTTTGTATGTCAAATATACCAAAATGTCTGGTGCATCTTTAGATTTTCTTGATCATAATACAAACATTACTCCTTGAAAATCTTTCTTAGAAATATATTGATTTTGCCCTGTTGCGCAGATACTTTTCAAAGAAATCATTTATTTAGAAATTTTAGAACCTTTGGGAACATTTGGACGTTTTAAAGTTAAACTTGATTTCAAAATTCCAGTTTATGTTTTGATTCCTGATTGAGTCATTCATCATCTTCAAGTTAAAGGGAAAATTATTTGAAAGAAATAATTAGTCATCCACCGGGATAATCATGTAAGTCAGATTAAATTTGCCAATAATGTAAAACTCGAAATAAAAGACCTAATGTCTTGTAAAAAAATGTATTAAATATGCGATGGCTCACCCCAAAAGGGGGGGGGGGACCTTGCAGATGATATCAATTTTGATTTTTTTTTTCATCTGTTGCAGCATTTTCTAAGCTTTAAAATGACATCTTACTTTTTGAAATTGATAAAGGCGGTCAAATTTTACAACAGAAAAATCTGCTGGAAATTCTTAAAATATTAGTAATAATAATAATCGGATTTTTATAGCGCTTTTTAACTATGTATGCAAAGCGCTGTCGCCAATTATTATTAAGCTTCCGTCAGGAAACCGTCACAATCATTTCGCATTAACTATAAAGTTGTCCCTGGCCAGGCGCGCATCCTATCTGCACTTAGATTGTAATGTTCCCCATAACAGCTACCCAATAACGCTCGGGTCGACGAAGCAATGAGGATTAAATGCCTTGCCCAAGGACATAACTTGTTGGCCGTAGCGGGGCTCAAACTCGCGATCTCATGATTCGGAGTCCTGCGCTATTCCACGAGCTCCTATTATTATTTATTTATTATTTTCTTTTTCTGCCTATTTTCACCTGTATCTTGAAAAGTGTTCTGTCGCAAAGTCCCCTTGTCGGGATGAGTCATCACATATACTCCTCTTACATGTTAAATTAATCAAGCGATTCATAAAGTAATTTATCAATTTTGACAGCGCATGACTACCATAATAACTTTTGATATTATTTTTGGTCTTGTATGACGTTTGATCAGCAAATCTATATTACATTTTGTACTTCTTTTGATGTCATCTCAAAAGCAAATTAATTTTGGATTGTTTCTTTCACTTTCGTCTACAACATAAAGACAAAGGTGAACCGTGAACTTGACAATCAGTTTGAGAGAAAAGTTTTCTATACTCACAGTTAAGCAGCTCCGTTTTTTAATCATATACCCGTAGGACACATATACACTCAAGACTTAGGACAAAGGTAAAAGGAAGATTTTTTATAGACAGGAAGTAGTTTCCTCCTGTTGTAAATGAAAAACAAGTAATATTACAAAGCTTTTGGTTAAAACTCTTTCATATAAGAAAATTAATGTACAGTGGAACACGATACAGACGTTGTTCTAAAATTGTTCTGTTGAATACGTGTATAACGTATGACTCAAAAGCATCTGCGTATAAATCAGGAATATGGTCGATTGCCAGAAAGTCGCGGATTTATGGTACTTTCAAGATGCATTATGGGACATACAAAGGTACTCTATTGTTTATCCCATTTGTGTATTAATTAACAAAACCACATTCGCATTTAACATCAGTTCCGGTAAGATACTGATGAAGTCTATTCAAATATAATCCCCCACCTTCATCGAATTGAAAAATTTAATATGCAAACATGTTATCATATGCTTGATACCAAAAAGTTTCAACATAAGTTGGGTTTCATCAAGAAACTTGACAGAAAACAATCATTACATTCACCAGGCTACCTGGAAAGTAAATTCATTAATTTGACAAGTACTGGATAGAATTTCCTATGTCAATTTTGCTCTCTCTATCTAGTCAAATATTGGTGTCTTCTATTACAATTCCGAAAACAAATCAAAATTAGTTTGTACAATTCACTTTCGTCTCTGATGTATAAAATAATGGTGCATGAACTTGACATTTTACTTGATCTTCATCCTTTGAGGTTTTTGTCAAGGCACCTGGTCCTGTGAGTCATTATCCCACAGGACAAAGACACTTTTGATTAACAGGAAACATCCCCAGCATTTATTCAGAAATGAAGATTTACTGTAAGGCAGGAAGTCATTTTGGATTCTAAGACGTTGGTTTGGAATGTCGAATGTGATTTATTGATGTCTTCATTCAATCTGTCTGTACATCTGTGACAAGAAAGCAATGGTATTTTTGTTAACCTTCCGTCACCTTTATTAAACTTGATAGATTAAGTGCATTGCTGTTCGTAGCCTTCAATATCCCAGACGTAAGAATACGTTTTGCTTCAGATGGTTTTGTTTAATAACAGTAAACCGTTGTCCAATATGTATTAACCTGCGATTGAATTGTTTCAATGGAAACATACCACAATAGTAAATTCAAAATTTAGTCGTCAGATAACGTTTTGCTTCTGAACTATAATAATCCATCCATTCTTCATTGTTATAAAAAAAAATAGAGTGTTGTAAGAAGTATAAAATATTCTGGTCTATAATCTGTAAAAAAGTATTTGAAGCAAATACTTGAAAACCATTTTTGTTTGAGCGAATATTTTGCTTGTCCGCGTAGCAGAACTTATTTTTGCCTCGCCAAAAATGGAAACGCATGATTAATTTGTTTTACCTTGTAAGTACATGCATTTAAATCATGTCGTATAAAAGTTTCAGGAAAATGTTGATGTAGAGCTAGAGTGGCATCTCCTAACTTGTTCTTTGTAGTAAACGTTTTGTGTATTTTTTCTTACACATCCATATTGCTTTCATATTGTTTATAATAGTGATATAACACGTGTATCAAAAAGATAAGCACCTAATCATCAATTTTGTGTTATTGTAGTTAAGTAAATTTAATAAGCTTTCAAATGCAGAAAAACTGATGGAAATCGGATGAAAAATAAAAAAAGATATGACCAATTTTGTAAGTACGTCTCTTTTTCTTCCATTCCAATGGGATTTACACAGTTTAGCAAGATTTTACATATCACAATTACGGTTTATGGCATTAAGATAAAAGCTAAAATACTTACAAAATTGGTCATATCTTTTTTATTTTTCATCCGATTTCTATAATTTTTTTCTGCATTTGAAAGCTTATTTAATCTGCTTCACTACATTAACAAGAAAATTATAATTTGGTGCTTTTATCAAGGTTAAAATTGGTTTTAATCCGTGCACAATTTATTTTGATTCACGTGGTATTTATACAAAATGAATGTAAGACATTTAAATAATAAAGATGCACAACAGTTTTGAATCTCATCGCAAGACGCTCTGTCTTGTAGATAGCTGCATGATATGTTCTGTTTAGCAGCGCCAAGATTTCAAGATATAATAGTTTCATAAATAAATTGTGCTATTCAAGGATTTATTTGATTTTCTGCCTCAAATAAACAAATGTTGAAAATTATATATACTCATTACACTATTTTACTAAAAGTGAGACAATCAAATAAAAAGGATGCATTACAGTTTGACTCCCATTACAGGATAAGGTCAGTCCGATAGATAGCTACTATGTTATGTTATATGGTGTTATTACTACACCATCATTAATTTCATGTTAATTAAGACTCGAATAATTCAAAAAAGACTAAGAATACAAAAATAAACAGTTTTGTGCATTATTAGCATTCATATCTAACTAGACAGTGAACACATACATACAATAACCTCTTAAAGATAAACTAACAATTTTAGTATTGATCATTGATATACATCATTCATTAACTATGCTACATTTTGTTTTGTTTCTTTCAGTGTATATGAACTACTAGTGAGTCAACACAGATATCAGGACATATAAGTCAATTAATTTGATTCATGGAGTACAGGAGCCGAGCTCAATCGTGAGGTAAGTTAGGTACAAGAATACGGGAATGTGACTTCAAACTCCCTATACTAATTTTTTAACATTAAGTAAAGAATGTCATCTAACTAAATGAATTATTTTTTCAGATATGTTATCTTTAATATTCCTTTGTTTCTCAATCACACAATAAGAATGGGGACACAAAGGCGATAGAACAAACGAAATCATGTAGAATATCACATATGTATGGAAATACTCTTATGGCTTACAAACCTTACTAAGATGACTATTAATTCGTATGTGTCAATTATTTTTCCGTGTCAAATGGAACATACGGCAAATATTGAATAGGATGTTAAGCAAAGGTGCATGAAATATCCCCGGGAAATATCATCAGAATTCACTACCTGACATTAAATTATCCATAGATGTTTCATACTAACATTCTTTATTTAGTATTTAAACTATACCTTAGTACGTCTTACATAACGTTGTCTTTGTAAAATTTGGACATGTTACGTATACGCATTTTGAAGTCGTGTAGGCGAATTCTTTACTTATTGATCAAGCCCTGAAGACTTTTAGGCCCGTATTCCAGAAAGGTGTTTAGCTAAATCAAGGTTTTATTTCTCTTCAACAGCACGACTCATTGAACTGTTTTGCTTGAAAGCTGCAATGATGCGTATCATTCCTGGACAGTTGATGCTCAGTTAAACAATGGTTTAGCTAAACATCTTTCTGGAATACGGGCCTATGTTTAAAAAATACTGCAGTCTCTAATAGGCTCTAGCTCGATTCAGGAAAACTGTGAAAAGGGTTGACCACAAAACGTAAATATATATTCATTGCACATATACGTCATTACAGTCGTGTAGATTTCACCCTCTTGAAAGATGATGTAACAGAGAAACAACAAGACAAACTAACCTTTCTAACCAGCCACTAGATTCCATTTCAACCCTTGAGGGGAATGCAACAAATGGAGCATTTACGATTGACCTATATGGGACAAAGTGAACTCAGGAAATAGTAGAGTCGATTACATTTGTAGAATTACAACCGGAATCCCTACAACTGTAACAGACCAGTTTACCTCTATCCTGCTACTGCACATTTGAGATCAATGTGGTTGAAAAAATGAAGAATGGTGAACTAATACATAACATATGTGTACACACTCAACAATATTCTAGACTTCTGCAATTATCTTTATTTTGATCAAAAAAGAGGTAAAAAGCAAATAAGGTATTTACACACTTTGGTACCTAATGTTTATAATGCAGTATTTCAAAGATATGAATATGAATCAGCTTAGTTTTCGCACATAGAGGTTAAAAATCCTAATAGAATTCCACGAGATAAAACCTTAACTTTATCTTAATTATATATTTTATATTTGGGGTTGCGATGTGTTTCTGAGAATTTCAAACTTGTGACAAAGAAAAATCACCTCTAGAGTTTGACTTTAAATTTCAATTGAATCGGTCAAAGCATCATTAGAAACGTTGTATTTAACAGTAAGCTATAATTCACTTTGCAAAATCCAATTATGAATACCAAAATTAAGCTTACATAAGCACGTTTTCAATGATTGAAACGTAATATGTCTCAGTTGCAAAATTGCACATCGGTTATAACTAATTTTTTGAGCTATATTTTGATACAAAAACCTCAAAAAGATGTTGCAATCAGATAAAACTCTTTTTATAAATATAAACTTTGAATACAATTTTAAAGCTCAATTCATACTATTTTGAGCTATCAAACATTTGGTGCAACAAGTCTTTGTTATTAAATCAATTCCAATGCATCTTCTAATCAATAACGGATGATTGGTGTTGATAATCACCAAGCAAAGAAAATTTGGTGGAGTATTGATTTTTCATCACCAAGCCTCCGTTACTAATAGAAAATACATTGTAACTATATATCAGATTATAAGATGACAAAGACTTGATGCACCAAATGTTTGGTAGCCCATAAGAAGTATGATCTGACCTAAACAGCTTGTCCTCTTGAATGAGATAACAATTGGTCAAATTATTGCTATTATTGTCAATTATTAATAGTTGGTAATACGTAAAGTTGTATCTGAAAAAAAAAAATCTAGCTTGCATCATAAAAGCCTTCGAGATTTGACAGTTATACATGTTTTTTCAGTTAATCAAAAGAATTGTCATGGGCCTCAAAACTGACCTTACTCAGTTGAAATTGTCTTTGAAGCATGATGAGCTATTTTATAAATAGATCAAGAAGTTCTTATAGGCATGGCATTACTGACAAAACAGCGGACGTGCGTCCATAACAATCAAAGTGGTTTCCCATATAGAAGGAAAGTCATACTTATCTTGCATCCTAATTCATATGAAGGAATGACACCAACTGTTACATACAATTGCACAGTTGAGACTAATCTTATCACTGTCCTGTAAATAAAAATGTAGTTTTCTTCTTCGTTAATTAACAATGTGTCACAGTTAACCCTCATTTTTTGAAATATTCAATGCTACCGATAAGTAAATCCATATAAAGGTACACATTTCTAGATGTGGATTTTCATGTAGAAGATGGTGATTAGGTCAGTTTTGGACCAAATTGTATGATTTTGAACCAAAGCTCTAAAAAACCCTTGTTCTTGGAATGCTATATTTGTAAACAACCTAACTAAATTTTGAAAAAATAAAAGTTGGACCTCTTATGCTTTTTAGAATCTAGAAAAAAATGTCTAGGAACGCATTTCTCATTTTTTTTTCTGACTTACTTTTTGAAATATTGCCAAAGTCCAAACTAGGCCCAAAATGATTATACTTTTATTCGGATTTAATTATCGGTTGCTGAGTTACAAAGCATAATATATTTCTGAAAATGAGGGGTTAACTGTGCCCTTAATTATCCATTATCTTCTCTTGTGTATACAAATATTATCTTACTTCCTAAAAAATTTGGATTTCCTATAAAGCAGTCTGTTATGAACCGTCTTACAAAAATACATTGAGAAATTAAGAACTACTAAATTGTGTCTTTATTTCATTTGCAATAATACTTTTTCCTTATCCCGTGTAACAATACCAACTTTCAGTAGAGTCAAATTCAAACATATAGTCACAACTAAGAATATTCCCTGTTTCAACATATAAATTGCAGGTTAATACTGCAGCGTCCCTTGGTAAATATAGTTTCATTCAGCACATTTAACCGACGTTAAAAATACCAGATCAAGTTTTTACACATGTAGTTTAGTCTTCTTTCCACGTCGATTCCATTTTATTACATCCTCCATAAATCTGCTTGTTTAGATCGTGACAGGAATGTAATTTAGAATTCACACATTTTGGATTTCACTGCAGTAACCCATCAGAAGCTTTATTAAACTTTCCAGATTTAGTGCGAAGTGTATTTTTCTCAAATAAATGATAGTTCCATTCCGAGAATAGGTCTTTGCTTAATGTACACTAGATAAATTCGTATTTAGTTCATGAACATGCACAATAACTTTGGAAATGCCTTCAATATAAGAATTAACTTATGTGTACATTTATTACAAGAAATTAGGTATGGTTATAATTTATTAAGGAATTTTGGAACTCAAAACAGAAATAAATTTTCTGACTTTTAATATTATTTCTGCTTTGTTCTAATGCAGCATGCAAAATAAAAGCCTCATGTATATGTATTGTATAGCCTATATGTATGTAAGTGCAAAGTGCACCTAGGGAGCAAAATCCAATCTGGGGTAAATCTGCTACGAGAAATTATTTTAATGTGTCCTATTTAAAAAATGGGTTCTTTGGACCACAGGTAACATCACTAGGGTGGAGTGAAAATCAATCTGTTGCATGGGACCCTGGTTAAATTGTTTTAAAACATTCTAACGTATTCCTCTCGTCATGAGGAAGCAGAACAAAGTAGACTTTGACCCGTATCCGATGAAGGTTTTTTGAGGTGTATCCAAAAACATGAAAGGTCATTACAGGGGTCATATGTTTTAAAAAGTCCAAAACTTTACAAGGGTCAGATTTGGTTAAATATGGTCTTAAAATATTGATCTTGCAAAACTCTCTATACGAAGTAATATTTCCCAATGTCTCCGATCAATCGTTCCTATGGAATTTCGGAAAACGCCTTATTCACAATTGGTGCAAATAACAACATCTTTATCTCGACCTGTAACCATAGCAACAGTTGTTCGCAGACATTGAAAAGTATTTCTTTGTACAGACAGTTTTGCACGACAAAACTTTTGAGATAATTTAAAACAAAATAGGATACTTTGACTCCCATAGGCCCATCTCATGACCCTTGGTATGATATTTCATGTTTTGAATATAACTGTTGAAGCATTCATCAGAGTATACTTTTTCTGCTTCGTTATGATGAGAGAAGCAAATTAGAATGGTTTTGAAAAAGATTTGACCAACTTTGAAATTTGAACCCTTCAATGACCTTTACCCCTCCCCCCTCTCATGTAACATATTTTCCACCTTAATGTTACCTATGGTCCATAAAACTCATATAGACAGGACACATTAAAATGATTTCTAGTTTAACATAAATATGTTTTATGAAAATATAATTTAAAACATTTCATCAGCACTTTTTTGTGTCGAAATATGTTTACTCCTTAGTTAACGTGTTTATCAATACACATTACATGTCAACATACTCATGGCATTCGTTTTTAAGAAAGACGTATTGTCTTGTATAAGACTTTTACATGGACTAACATGGTTCCAACACGATCGTGCGTCTCATTATAATTGTACCCAATTTAAGTCTTTCCTCCAATCTAACGTAATTGCCTTGACAATTAATAGCAAAGTTAGCTTTGCGATAGATTCTTCTATTCCAAGACCATATATGGTATCTTATAAATCTACACTACTTAAATCAGTTGTAGTGGAAACGAACTTACATAATCTATCGATACAATTACGTATTGTAAAAGCATGCCACCATTTTATTTCTGAAGCAGTACACCAACTGTTATCTGTCAACTAAAGTAACAAATGTCATCACCCTATAATGATGTTTTGATTGATTTCATGTCACGAATTCCTAATCTTAATCTAATCCTAATCTGACAAAGAAATACCAAGTCACGAATTCTTACCATGACTTTTGTAAAAGCAATAACTTGGCGACTGGCATAAGCCAGTAGTTTCTTCATCTACAAAAGTGTTCATATAAAACGTTCACACCAGAAAACTCTTTTGGATTTTAATAGTTACTATTTCAAAAGGACATCCATTTCCTCCCAATTTAGAAACTTACACCACCTCCACACTCGTATTTATGCCGGGTCAAAATTATGACTCGGATGCCGAGTCACATTTTTTTCACCTTAATCCGATCAAATTTAGACATTCGGAACAGTTCTGAGTCATTCAAGTCGGAACCGCTAAAACAGGTACTCGGAATCCGGGTTGAAATTCCCGCTATAAACACCACAGAAAATATATACTATATTTAGGCGGCCCGTCTAAACGTCTCAGCTGGTGCAAGTCCACTATTTGAGGCTTACTGAGAGCTAGTCATTGCACTCTTGACTACATAGAGGTACCTCATGATGATGTGACACTTCTCGACATTGTTCAAGTACCATATGGTCTGGTTCCCTTTGAGAAGGACTAGAGATGCTGATTTTTGTATCATCCTCCTTGCTTATGGTTATTGCCCTGATCCGAGTCAATTTTGACCCCACATTGGGTCATTTAACTTGACTCGGTATCCGTGTCATAAATTTTGACTCGGAAGTCCGGGTCATTTTAACCCTGTCTGGGACAACTCCCAGCGGACCCAGTTTCTGGGTCAAATGTGACTTGGATTGGGTCAAATTTGACCCGGCATAAATAAGAGTGCAGAAATGCACTCGGATAAGACAGAAATGTGATTTACAATACAAAATAAAATATTATTAGTATGAAATTTGCATACGTTTAGCATATCAATAACCCGTGGTATGATCGCTAACTCCAAAAATGACCGTTAAATAGAGAGAATATTTAACAATTTAGCCATCATTATTGGAATTAGATATCATACCAGGGGTTAGTGATCATCATTAAATGTTAGTGAAATCGGCCACTGATCTCCTTTAGTCGAGCCAAACTGGCAATTGACCGTTGAAAACCACATCAAAAGAAAGATCATATGAATGTCAGAGAAACACGTTAGTGTAAGGAGTCTATGACAAGATTTAACCTACCAAATGCTGGTGACATAGTGGCGTGGAAAGAGTTAGATGAAGAACTTTCAGAAGCATTATCAACACTGCCAGACTATACAGATATTATTTATTCAACCTCAGAGAAGAAATGTGTAGTGATAAACGGACAGTGCCTGCTGAAGAGAACCTTGCCCAAGCCAGCAACAGAAACTAGTACAAGTGCAAGGGTCCGAAGGGCAAAAGCGCCGCCCGTCCGAAATCAGGGGTAGCTGCAAGGACTGAAAGTATGGACTAACCTGCAAACTGAAGATCCAAGGCTTGTTATACCACCCTTTCGTCTGTGCATATCCAATAACGATGTTGAGGCAGAACAAGCTAGGAAAAAATATATTCCATCAGTAGAGAAGAGTGTAAGCTTTAAAAAAGTTGAACGCTATTTCAGCGATAACCACGTAGTCAGCACTACCTTTTTTTTCCCTACATGTAGTGTACTGCTTTGAATATTATGATTAGCGTTCGACATAGACATAAAGATAAACCATTCAAAGCATGAAAACTAAAAAGTTATCAAATTATGGGCACTCTAATACCGTGGTACAAAAAGAGCCAATGAAGACGTGTTTTTGTTTAACACCAAAATGCTTGTGGGCTTACATGATCTAATACGTACGTGCTGTCCATTATACTTGCTTCTATGAAATAACAGTACGTGTACCTTTGACACATTTATGTTTTATCTACATAAAATCAGCTGATAATTAAGAATACAAATGTAGAGATCAACGTGTGATACATTAAAACCGGACATAAAGCATATTTTAAACTTTTCATATTTTGTTTCATGTTGTGACTATATGGTCAATAGAGCATCAACATGACCCAGTAAGAGACTTCTGCGTCAAACATTAAGCACGAAAGCTGTTTAAATGTTTGGTGCAATACAATTTAATACTTGACCAAGGTATTTCCCACCCGTTGGTGCCCAAGGGGGGGGGGGGGGTTGGGACCCCCCCCCCCTTAAAAACATTCTTCCGGTATGAATTTTACGTTGAAAGTCTGGTCAATGATAAAGCATGTAATAAGGACTAAAACACAGAAAAAACCATTGTTTGTGTCGCGTCACAAATTTTCCCGCCAAAATTTCAAAAACCATGTTCCCGAAAGAAATTTCGCATGAAATTTTGCTCAAATTTGCACATTGCAAGTACAGTTACATTGCAAAAATAAAATTAGAAAAAAGTTATTCGGTTTCGATTTTATGGGCAAAACATATTTGAACAGCGCCCTCGAAAAACCACTTTATGCTAATTAGCACGGAAACGACTGGGTCGATTTGAATTTTTTGCCACTGAGGGACCCGCTGCGTTAAGTTTGACAATTACATGGAACAGCGATGTAAATATTTTTCGCGTTTTCGCGCGTAGGGGCCCTACCCCTTGGTCACTTAATTGTTAAGAAATCACTGTCACGAATACGTATATTGGATTAATGATTTTAAAGCGCACCATAGGATCTTAGATAGTCGTAGCTTCATAGCAAAGAGACGCTTTAACAAGCCTTAGGCTTTTCGTACGCTTATGATCACAGTCTTATGAATTCAGGAAAAAATTATTAGTACTTGTTTCCCTCTTGTTTCTTTTAAGATTAGTTTAACCCTACAACAACTTCAATAACAGCAATCTAAATATCAATTATTCAAAAGTCGCAAAAAAATAAATATTTGCAAGATAAATTCAAAACACACAAGAATGTTTGTTGAGGAAGAAAACGACATACAAAAACTATGACATTCAAATAGAACTTATGCGCGCCTATGCGATTAATGATATAGTAAAATAAATTTCAGTTTGTTTAATTCTAAACATATGAGATGGTTTTATTTTTTGTCGTGTGGACAACTTACTAACACCGTTCGTCCTTCCTCCCTGCTCACCACTTCTTCTCCACTTTTTTCTTTTATGAAAATTGCTGATACTTTATTTTAAACAAACTCAATAAAACTGCCAATCAGAACAACTTTACATCCTAACTTCAAGATTATTCTTTGTTCATTGTTCATTTTATTTTCCATAACATAATTACAAATATATAAAAAGCCTAAATAGACACAACAAATTTAAACACGGCTAAAACAAAATACAAAATACAAAAAAATTATGGAGGAAAGGGCTGGAAGGCCAGGAAGGCCTTCGTGCTTAATGTTTGACGCAGAAGTCTCTTACTGGGTCATGTTGATGCTCTATTGACCATATAGTCACAACATGAAACAAAATACATCTGAACTTCAAGATTATTCTTATACATTAATCGAAAAATATAATATTTCAATTCATACATAGTACATGTATATCAATCAAAAAATCTTTATGCTCGTATATCCTCCAAAAGTACAAATTCACATTATGATTATTTGTTGTGCACTGAAAATTGTTTTTGTGATTTTTTTCGCTTGCTATAAAGTCGCTTGAGGGAAAGTATTAGTTTTTTGGAATTCAAAGAACGTCTGGATGCTTCAGCTTACATTAGAGGCAGACATGTATAACATGCACAGATTATGAACGTGTGATATTAACCAGAGTATTGACATTGTTCCAAGTTCTCATTGATAAACTGCAATAGCCTACGTAGATATTGACAGACACTTTGTACCTGTAGCAGACTGGTCCCTCAGGGCATAAAGCTTTATTTTCTTCATGATAAAATTCAGCCAGACTTTCATTATGTTTACTCAAGAGTTTTGCGTTGTGGTTTTTAAAAACATTGGTAGATGAATTCTGGACATAAACATTCATGTTGTACGTAGTGACTTGAATTGTCCACATATTAATCCACATATAAACTTCATTAGCAATACTTGAAGGTTATATCCAGTTTTTAGAACAGGTTTTGTGTCCTTTTGTGAAATAAAATATTTAGTTTTGGACGACCCAACATGTATACTTATTTTGGTAAGCAATCAAATTCTAGTAAGTTTTCATGGAAAAATTGCACTGAAAATTGTCTTTGTGATTTTGTTTTCGCTTGCTAGGTCGCTTGAGGGAAAGTATTAGTTTTTTGGAATTCAAAGAACGTCTGGATGCTTCAGCTTACATTAGAGGCAGACATGTATAACATGAACAGATTATGAACGTGTGATATTAACCAGAGTATTGAAATAGTTCCAAGTTCTCATTGATAAACTGCAATAGCTTACGTAGATATTGACAGACACTTTGTACCTGTAGCAGACTGGTCCCTCAGGGCATAAAGCTTTATTTTCTTCCTGATAAAATTCAGCCAGACTTTCATTATGTTTACTCAAGAGTTTTGCGTTGTGGTTTTTAAAAACATTAATAGATGAATTCTGGACATGAACATTCACGTCGTACCTTGTTACTTGAATGGTCCACATATAACCTTCATTGGCAATATTTGAGGTTATATCCAGGTTTTCGGAACAGATTTTTAAACTGCGGGATTTCAAAACCTGTCCTTTTGTGAAATAGAATATTTCGTTTTGGACGACCCTACATGTATACTTATTTTGGTAAGCAAAAGAATTCCAGTAAGTTTTGGTTTGTATTTTAATGTTGTGCAGTCATACACGAATGAATTTATAATCTAATACTGTTAAAAAACTGACACACTGACGGGAAGGAAATATTGAATTTTGGTGCAAAATAGTGATTGAATAGTTTATTCTTGGATATACAAAATATGTTATTGACATCATTAATGCCAGAACAAGTAACAACTCTTATTTATCATCTGATAGGTCGGTTAAAGCTAGTATCTATGTCTAAGTTACAAATGTGTATGATGGTTTCTATATGTGTCTGAAACACACTAAGAATGCATTCCAAAACAATGACTAGATATCAATAAACAAATAAATAAATAAATAGGCCTAAATGCATCAAACCATCAATACCTACGGAATTGACGAACCCGTCAACTAAATATAGAAAACGGTTTATTGCTTATCAGATTTCAATTGCCTTGTTGTCGAGGCTACAAGCTGTCTGTAAAGCCACTAACAGCTTGTGGCACTCTTATCAAGTTTTGTTTACATCTCCTGAACAACTCTTATCTCAAAATGTTATCAAAACAATCGCTCTACTTTAATATAGATGGAATCTTGGGATGTGTGAAATTCTTCTTCTTCAAATGTATGAATCTCTCGATTAGTGTTTCGAAACAAAATGATAAAAAGTCTACTTTACCTTCCTTGTAACTCAACATTAAAGGGGGTGGTCTACGATACTTTGAAAGACCAGTTTAAGCAACTTAAGATACTTGCACATGTAGTTGTTTATGGAATTTAAGAAAATTGTATTTTCACATTCGTATCAAATACGGATGAGCGAATGAGTTGAGGTCAAAGGTCAAACAAAATTACACGTTTTTTTCCCCTCAAAAATCACTGTTAGGGTAAGTTTTACAAATTGTTTGATATAAGTTAGAAAATTGAGCTTTAATTTTGCAACCTAATGTGGAGATATTTCAAGGCAGTGGAAACTATTTATCTTTTCATGATTGAAAACTAGTTAGGATTCACATTTTCCTGAGCATGTGGATTCCTCGTACCCTTAAGGTAGTTCAACGACCATTCAAAAAAATTCAGGTGTACAGATGTACTTGTCTACCAAGTAAAACAAATTGTTTTACATGGATATTTGAGTATTTGAAAAATCAAAGGTGAGAATCAAGAGTTGAGAATGTTGTTTAACCATATTAACGATCACATTTTCTGTAGAATAGTTTGTGTACATGGCAAATTCATTCAATATAATTTTTTTAGAGAATAAAAATGTCATTATTTATACAAATCCGTCCATACCAACCAAACAATAACGTTCAATTCAACTTGACACATACAGTTGAGAATGTATTTTAACAATATTAATTAATGATCAAATTTTCTGTAGAATTTCTGAGCAATTCACTCGATATGATTTGAGAATAACAATATCATTATTAAAACAAATCCGTCAATAGCAACTAAAAATAACGTTCAATTCAACTTGACACATTTCTGTCGCCAATATGTGTACCAGTTTACCTACATTCAAATCAAGCTCAGGTTTGTTACGACAAGTGATGTCATTTAAGGATTCAGGCAATATTGACACAGAAAATTTGATTATCAAGAGGTAATATTATATTAGAGAATGTGGTTATTTTTTATTATTATTTGATAGCTTGGATATCGATTTTAGTCTCGTCAATTCTTTATAGAATCATTTTTAGATGATTTCCTGCTGCTGAATATCGTCACCCTAATAAAATAATGGCGTAAGTAACAAAATGGCGAAATTGAGATTATTGAATAAATCAGTTCCTTAGAATAAGAGGCTCCTACTGTGGGCATTGTTTAAAAAAACGCGGCTTTGAACGTCTGCTAATAAACCAAAATGAAAATGGCCTATCTGACGCTTGTGAGATACGCCATTTTATCATAAATTGGGGTATCTAACATTTATGATCACTTACGCCATTTTCATTGCTCCATTCAACCACACGTAACAGCTTTATTCAGTTCAGTAGATCCAAAATAAACAAGGTCAGTTCAATAGCATTTTGTTGAAGCTGTTTACGACATCGCGACATTCCGACAAGTGATGTATACAAATTCGAGTAATAGATCAGTCGTGGTCCATTTGCTCGGAATAGAAGTCACGGCCCTGGTTTCTTGCTCAGTCATGCCAGTTACAGACATAATGCAATCATAATTGATTACGATAGTTCCTCCCCATTACCATCTCATCCGGGGGGGGGGGTATAATGCTGCAGACATAATGTGACCAAGAAAAAGGTGAATTGGCGTTGTTTTGAGGACAGAAGGTTGAATCAGGTGACACCGTTTAAGGTATCAAAAGTATCCATTTTCAACAAAAAGGGTATACCTTTCAAACTACTCTAGAGTTAAAACTGAGTGGAGATAGGGGAAAAGAATATATTTTGGCTTCAGAAAAAATAAACCTTTATGGGGAGTTTTGAACAATTGTGGTTACGCTATGCCTGGAGCATTATACTTGAGTGATCCCCCAGGCCTCTCATTGAAGCAGCGACTGGAAAAATGTGGGTGGATTAGCATCACCGATACACAAACGTACGACAAAACACTTTTCATGATCCCCATCCCAAACTCAATCGGTGTGGAAAACAATACCGAACCCCCAATATTAGTTGCATCAAGGAGGATGAATATAGGAGGTGACACTCGGCAAAAATCGTGGCTCCAATTTTTTTTTCTGCGTCCGCGATTTTATAGAGGGCGATATATTGAAACAATCAAGCAGATAAGATCTTAGGTTAAGTCTACTCTGACGTTTTCATTTTATTTGATTTTATCAAATTTGTTTTTCATTTTTCAATTTAATTTAATTTTCTAAAATTGCACTTGGTCCTGCCGGGACTCGAACCACTGAACGGCTGACTACAGAGAAAATTGTACATGTTGATATAAGCCGGCGCCTTAACCGATCACGCTAACGGAGGAAGATGACAATTAAGAGAGACATTTGGGTATTATACCTTAGAAGATGTATTAGATCCCCGATTATATCTAAATACACATATAAATGTGTGAATATCATCTCATTGTTTGATATCATAACTGAGAAGATTAGACTCCGGGATTAGACAAAACCTGGACAAAACATAATAAAGTGCAATTATAAACTTATTGATTAAATCAATAGTTAAGCGAAACCTTTCAATTCCTGATATGATCAATTTGAAGACACGTAAAAATGCAAAATTAGTCAGGATTTTTTCTTTGATTATTTGGAACTAAAAAGATGATTATAGCTAACATCTCAGATTTTGAAAGTTTTATTTACGTAAAATGTGGCGTTAACTCACAAAGAAAAAAGGGAAAAGCACAGATAGAATTCCTCTATTTAATTTTCTTATTTTTTGATAGGATATGGTGTTTTTATGTGTGCTGATCACATTTCTGAAATAAAAAA
>JXSR01S031735.1:109041-119423 GCA_000969725.1 Ophiothrix spiculata
GGGTAGTTTTGGCCATTTCCACATATGGTTTTGTTTGAAAAGTTATATAATATCAGTGAAATAAACATTTGATGAGTAAAAATAGATTTTGAAGTGGTGTCAGTTTGTTTACAATATCCAAGTAGCAGTTTATAAAATGTTGATTTAAATACTGTTATTCGACTACATACTGTGGGGTTTTTTTTGACTAAATTTTATGTAGCACATACAGCTTGTTTGTGAAGGTCAAAATGTCCAGGCCTAAAATTGAACACACTTTGTTTCTGTTGCCTTAATAACATCAGCACCGGCACCATGGGGTAGAATGACCTCAGTCGCCTAATAAAGAAAAATCTTATATAATAATTGGGGACCTTTGCCAGAGGCAATACAAAATAAGCTTGAATCCATTGCTAGATTTCTCCTGAATTGAAGATTTTTTGTAATATATGTTTATCCAAAGCATCTATAACAATTTGGCTATTATCTCTTTGTTAATGGAATTTCTACCAACTTGGCCTTATCTTTGTAGTGATTGTCTTCTAAATTATCAGATTAATGTTATAGACCAAAGCCCAACTATAGTTATACAATATTTGAATTTTAACCAGACATGGATTTGTTGACCTTTATCTGATAACTGTTATGTAACAGTTGGATTGACTTGGAAACCCTTGTCATGAGGTGAGGTAAAGTGATATTGACCTCATCTTAGGACAAAACATTGCTCCTTACTAATTATAATCCATGATAAAAACTCCTAATAGAGAAAAATCTTATGTAATAATTGGGGACCTTTGCCAGTGGCAATACAAAATAAGCTTGTCTTGGAGCTATTACTGTGATGGTATCCTAATTAAAAATTGTGATATAAACACGCCCTGCCTAGACACACTATATGGGATAACATGCCCTGTCTAGACACACTATATGTGAAAAAATTCCTATTCCCTAGGTGATTTGCTTGTGGTATAACGATAAGTAAGTTATAGTACTTGCCCTGCGGGCGCGTACTATAACACTTACTTAATACCTGTGACATATTTTGTGTTATATTGATTTTGAATAGACATTAATGAATAGAACTCTATTCAATTCATCATTTTAATCATCAGTATTTCACAACTGAATCACTGCCACAAATGATGTTATCGCTTGTTAAATATTGAATGTGTGTTTGACTCTCCAGCTAGACTTGACCCGACAATATGTTAAGGCGTTGAGGCACAATTAGGCTTTGTGGGGCCGGCCGCAACATGGCCACAGCCTTACTTTTCCAAAATGACGACCGTAGACTTGATTGATCACCTCAATATTTTTGTATAATATTCATTACAGGTTTTGAAATTATTAAGAGGTGCATAATCAAGTCAACGGTTGCCATTTTGGAAAATCAAGGCTGTGGCCAGTTTGCGACCAAACGCAAAAAGTTGTGGCCTAATTGTGCTCCAGCGCCAAATCATGACACCACTAAAACAAAACCTCAGATAATCATGAAATACATTGTTTGACTTCTCACCTTTATTTCAATGTAAACTTGAAATGTCATTATTTGATCGTTTTTCATTATTTTCATCTTCATAATTGTTTTACCCATATCATAAACGTTTTTATGCGAGAGAAATCTCTAATAATTATCTCTAATCATTTGATGACAGTATTTGGCAATAGGTGTAAGTTTATTTTTTGAACGACATTATGTCGGCAATTCTTGCGACATAAACATTTACATAATTTGTTAGCTTGATAAAAAAAATTCACATGTAATATTTTACAAAATCGAACATGTCAAATCTGAAGCATTTAAAATGATTCTTTGTCTAATCTAAGCATATTGCCAATTGTTTTAGTGTTTCAGCCAAATTCCCTACAAAGAAGACAGGATTCATCTCCAATGCATTTGTTTCACATTATTTTCAAATTGGCCTCACGTCTTACACAACATATAGGTCAAGACCTCGTGTTTCATATGTGTAACCTAGAAACAGCTGATATCTTGAAGGGCCGTGTCAGAATAAACTGTTGAAACTTGAGGGTTATATGCCATTTCAAATCAAACTGGATATTTATCTTTTGAAAGGGTTTTCGTGAAGTAGGGTGGTTGGATATAAAGTAGATGGCTAATGTCAACATTGAAGGTTTGTACAAGAGGCAATAACACTCGTGTTTTAACACATTATTTGATGCTTCAAAAAGTTTGATAAAATACGCTTGAAATTTGTAAGACATAAGACTACATAACCGAGTCTCGTCATGTGGTAAGTCAAAGATATTAGATCGATTACAAAGTTGACTCAAATACAACAAACCCTAACTTTTAAACGTCTTCCTTCCCCTTCAACAGACTGAAGAATTGACATGTGTAAACATAATATTTTGATACCGAAAAGTTTCAACATAAGTTGGGTTTCATTTAGAAACTTGACAGACAATAACCATTTCATTTGCCAATCTACCTGGAAAGTACATTTATTAGTGTGACAAGTTCTGAGTAGAATTTCCTAAGTCAATTTTACTCTGTCTGCCAAGCCAAACTTTGGCGTCTTCTATTACAATTCCGAAAACAAATCAAAATTAGTTTGAATAATTCACCTTCGTCTCTGATGTATAAAATAAAGGTACGTGAACTTGAAATGTTAACATGAGATTCATCCTAGAAGCTTTTTTGTCAAGGTACCTGGTCCTGTGAGTCATACTCCCATAGGATACATATCAACAGGAAACATCCTAAGCATCAATTCTGAAAATACAAATTTACTGTAAGAAAGGGAGTCATTTTAGATTATAAGACTTTGGTGTGGAATGTCGAATCTGTTTTATTGACATCTTCATTCAATCTGTCTGTACATCGTGTGGCAAGAAAGCAATTGTCTTTACCATTGTATTGTCAACTGTATTAATCTTGAAAGAATAGGTGTATTCAATGTCACAGACAAAAGAATACGTTTTGTTTTATACGGTTTCGTTGAATACATTAAACTGTTGTACAGTATGTATTAACCTCTAAATTTTTTTCGCACATTTATCTGTATTCTTTAGTCCACAAAGTGGCAATATCACGCAAAGGAACAAACAATGACATCAGTGGCATATATTGAAGTTTGGACATGGCTAACATGCTTTATACCTAACAAAAGTAAATACAATCGAACAATAACATAATTGTCGAAGGCGAAATTTCGGCGGCCACCCCTAAAAGTACATGTACATGTACTATAAAGAAAACGAGCAATTCATTCTTTGACCAATTTAGACCTCAAAATAACATTTTTCAATTTCAAGATCATGAAAATCGGCCGAGGCGTTACGTAAGTATGACGTCACAAAGTTTTTCATACCAAAAAAATCAACCATGGGCAAAAATGGTCACTTTAAGGAAAATCGTTCTGTTCTAAATGTCTGATTTTCGTCGGGGTTTTTGCTAATAAATGAAGGAATCGTCCATTCTAACATGTCCTGTAAGCTGGAAGTCTAATCTCACAAATCAGACTAAAGTAGATCTAAAGGGCTTTCTTAAATTCTTCATATCTTTGGACTGAAGTGGTAAACCTAAATGGGACGAAAAGCATGTTGTAGAGTATTTACTCCACTTTTGAAAAACATATATTACTATGATTTAATCTTTTAGCAAGTATTTTTAATATTTTCATTTGTTCGTTGCATTAATATTGGGACAAGCTGTGTTATTCAAGGAAAACGAAGACAAAGTGTTCAAAAATCTACATTAATTCAATCATACACAAAGGTTTTCTGCATTACTGGAATTCATCCCCGAGCAGAATAAGGACACGGCAACAATAATCTCAATAGATTCATCATCAGGTTTAATATTTATTACAGATATGCATAATTCAGTAACAATTCTACATTTTTGTGTACGTTTTGTTTCTTTCAGTGCATTTGAGCTAAAAGTGGATCGATACAGTTTCAAGGACATATACGTCAATTACTTGGATTCATGGAGTACGGGAGGAAAGCCTAATCGTAAGGTAAGTTATAAGTTCAAGACTAAGAGAGTATGACATACATATCGTCATTACATTTGTGTTGATTTCACCCTCTTCAAAGATGATGTAACAGAGAAATAACAGGAGAAACTAACCATTCAAACCAGCCCTTGAGGGAAATGCAACAAATGGAGCATTTACAATTGACCCATATCGTACAAAGTGAGCTCAGGAAATAGCAGAGACGAGTACATTCGTAGAATTACAAGCGGACTCGATTCAAGAGGCACTAAAACAGACCAGTTTACCTCTATATTCCTTCGTTGCACATCTGAGTTCAAATTGGTTGAAAAGCGAACTAATTTAATACATGTGCGCATTTTGACTTCTGCAAGCAACCTTCTGCAGGCTCATTCTCCGATAAACCGTGCAACTTTGGTTAGAGAAATGTTGAAATTTCGACTACTAACAACTCATGAAAAACATACAAAATCATAAACTCATATGGCTTCTGAAGAAGAAAAAGTGCATGGGATATGTTTTAAAAATACTTGATTTTTAACCATTGTATTCCCTATACCTAATGTTCGTATCTGTTGGTTCGTATCTGTTGGAATCTCTTTTTAAATATTCATTATTGAGAAAATTAGTTTTCTTACAAACTTGATCTTTACACTAAATTAGAAGCTCTACACATACTACACTGTGGTGTATTATTTCGCTCATAGTGTACCGCGTTTTGCGAAAAGGCGACAAAATGTGTGGTTCGTATCTGTTGCGACGTGACAGTCACATAGGGGTTTTTTGATATTAATATCCTTGTAAATCATTACTGTAAATATATAATTCTATATAACATATATGTTATTCAAGACTGAAGTTTACTTGATAAATCTAATGCGGAATCATCCATCAACATATTGATTTTCACACTTTGTTATCGATTTTAGAATTTGGTTCGTATCTGTTTGCAATATTGGCGACATGATTTAAAAAGCTATTATGTCATATTAAATACTTAATATAATTAAACTTTATATGTCATTACTAATACCTATTACGGGCTATTAAAAAATATGCATTGCGTTTGAAATGCCCGAATATTTTAGGAACGGGGCCACATAAAACGTAAAAAGTATGGCTGGCGACATGGGGAAAAGTAACGATTTTGCATTTTCAGATTAATCGTTATCTACTTTCCTGGCATGCTAAAATGTTTAGCTTCACACATGTTACTAATGTGACTTTAATGTATTAACTAGATCACTCAAATTATTTGTAATAGGCTTAACAACGCTAAACTAGTAACACGAACATGAGCGACACCAAAACGGCAAAGTTGCACGCTTTATCTGAGAATGAGCCTGCAAGGAACAAAGAGGTTCAAATTAAGTATTTTCACACTGTGGTTCTTAAATTAAAGCATCTTAACGTACAAAATTTATAAATAGAGTTTTAACTCTTATATTTGCCTTTATCATGTTTATTCCAGAACATTAATACATGTGCTAGTTTCATAAGTTTTCAAACATATATACTATTTGTATTTGCTTACCAAAAATGTAATAAAGTCAGAAATCGCTTCTACCCATATTGTAATCCCTCTCCTTTTTTATTTGTATTATCTACCATTTGAAAAATACCAAAAAGGCTAAAAACGTTACAAACTGCATTTTTAATATTAATACGCTCGACTTATAAATTTCTATTTTTAAAGTGCACACTGATAACCAATTTAGATTAAGCATGTGAACAATTTATATTTAATACACATCTGAGATGTATGAGAGGAGAAACTAGTTTTAGTTTATACCACTAAATATTGCTGGTCGGTGGCAGCATTTCACAAAAATGACTTACCGTTTGTTAACATTTAAAACCATTTTTCTCTAATCAAATGATATAATAACCAAATCATTTTATCTCCACTATCTCGTGGGGTGTTAAGAAATATTGAAAACAAATATTTTTTCTGTCATGATATTTCATGGATGACTAATTATGGAGTAGATCAATTACACTTTTTTTGACGGTAAAGCCTATTTGGAAAAAGTAACCCACATAAGGGTTAAATTCTGCATAGTTACATCAGCAGTGTACTACGAGGGTCATCCAAAAAGTTCTACCTGTTGTATCATAACTTTTGTTCTAATAATGGTAGCTACCTGAAAATTAGCAAAATTATAGTTAAGAATGTGCCCTACATATGGTGCAACAACCATATTAATATCTTATCTCGATTTCTGTTAGTGTCATAAAAACCACAGAGGGTTTCGTTACACCGGAAACGGTCAAAATATGTGCAACATTTTTAAAAGTGGCTCAAATAAAGTGAATTAAAAAGGCCATAATATAGCCATGTAGTATTGCTATACAGTAAAAAATTATAAAACATAAGAATGAACATACAGTTATGCGGGATGATTAAAAAAGCTGACCCAAGCTGCAAATAATGGTTATTCACAAGGATAACAATAATAGGAACAAACAGCCCCTCCAGCAATAATATTAAAATCACCAAAGACACAGTTTACGAAGAAATTGACCTGAATAAAACGAGATACAAAATGACGGCATTATAAAGCTTTATTTGTAAAATGTTTTCATGGTAGACACCAAGGGCAACACAATTTTTGACTGAAAAATGTGGTGTAGTAGCTTTAACTGTTGCCTTCTACATAAATACGGACTTTGAAAAGTCAGGCTACAGATAAACACACTATGCTAATATTCGTAAACCTGAGAGGGTACAAGACATCCTTTCAAATATTGGGATTCTGGGTAATTTTTGTCTGTAACAAGTTTTCTTTGTCAAGCTTGACTGTTAGGTACCCTTTCATATCAAATTTATTCTGTAAGTTACATAACGTTTGAGTTTACATATAGTTTTTTAAACATAAGCTGCACATATGATTTCAGGTGAAATGTCATTAGATATTTTACCGTTTCCGGTGTACCCTAACCTTACTGTGGTTTTCAGGTAACCTACAGAAATCTAAAGATATTGATATGATTGTTACACCGTATGTAGATAACATCCTTAGCTATATTTGTGTCAATTTTTAAGTAGCTGCCTTTAACAGAACAAAAGTTATGATACAACAGGTAGAACTTTTTAAATGACCCTCGTATATATATATATTGATATTTTATATATTTCTTGATTTCATTAGGGGGAGGCCCCTGCTGGTTACGCCACTGTAATGTACTGTCCTTCAATCCTTAAAAACAATGTAGTTTTCTATTTTATTACTAAGCAATGTCATATGCAGATCAAAATACTTGAAATGAATGAAAACATTTTCACAAATTAAAAAGTATATTAATGATGACGATATAAAGTATGATTTTAAAAACAAAATTTACTGCCATACTATCATAGTGCGTGTTCGTTGTCATGGTAACGAGTTCAATCTCTAGCCTATATATTTGATTCAAAATACTTAATTTTATGGTGTATGATGCAGACTATAAAACAGCCCAAGTTAGGGTTAACCCTAACCCTAACCCAAAAAAAAACCATAGATTTAAATTTGATCAACTTCGACAACTCTAAGATGGAAGTTCTTGAATCGACTTTGTCATTTCAAAATTATCAATTGTCTGCTCTTCTGTGATTAAGTGCTTTCACACTCCCGCAAAAAATGTGGATTTTCTATTAAGTTGTATTTCATTGCAGACTTATAAAGATACATCGAGCATTACTGAAAATTTATCTTTATTGCATTTGTAATTAATTCATTTACATAATTTTTGTTTAAGATTCAAAAGAGTCAAATTAAGTCATACATTTACACCTGAGAAAATTCCTTAATCCAGCATATAAACTACCGCTTGATACTGCAGCGTCTATTGGTAAATATTTTTCATTCGGATAATTTTACCGACGTTACAAACAGCACATAAGGTTTTAACACACGTAGTTTAGTCTTCTTTTGACGTCGTTAAAAATGTCGATTCCATTTTATTTCCTCCTCCATAAATCTGCTTGTTTAGATCGTGACAGGAATGTAATTTAGAATTCAATCATTTTGGATTTTACTGTAGTAACCGATCAGAAGCTTTATTAAACTTTCTAAATTTAGTGAGAAATGTATTTTCTCAAATTATTGGTATAAATGGTCTATTCCAAGAATTGTCATTTGCTTAATTGTACTGGATGAATTCAATTAAGAGAGAACAGAGTTCCATAACAAGCACAATAGCTTTGTGAATGTCTATGTGAATTTACTAATGTGTACATTTATTTAAAGACACAAGTCATGGATATAATTTGTAACATATTTGCTTAAATTGAATTAATCATTTGTCTCAAAACAGGAGAAATAAATTATGAATTATCAAATGATTTTGCTTTACTCTGACCTAGTTACCGTAAGTATATTCAAACTTATAACCGAAGCCGCAAATGCTAAAAAAGGATAAAAAAAACAGCCATAGGAATATGACGTCACTGACTTACTATACAGATTTACTCTACCTATCCCATCGACACATGCGGCATCGGCGCGAATGTTAAGTACATGTATTGCAGGGTGGGCGCCATGCCAGCTCTGTGATTATCAAATAGTTTATGTTTGATTTAAATGTAATTTGTTAGTAAAATTGATCGAAATCGTTTTAATTAAGATGTTGTAGCATTAAGTACTTTCTCCATAAATATAGTATAATAGCGTGTGAGAGTTTAGAGTTACTTTTAGTAATCTCTGGAATGGATTTCAATAAGATCAAACTGTTTGCAAGAAACAAATATGTATCCTTTCTTCAAACATTGATTTTGGAATTGACGAATAAGTAACACAGCTTTTGATAAAAAAAAATCAACCGGAGCAACACATATTAGTAATATAATAATATTATTACTTATTATGGTCTTTTCACTGCTTATATTGTCGTAAGTAAAATATTGACCTGTATGCTGTTAATATAACTACATTTAACTACACAAGTGGTCTCTCTGATGCAATAATATGCAAAAATATTTCATTTTGGCAGATTTATGGAGATATTGGTATATGTTAACAATTATAGTCCAGTAATTTTTAAACATAGTAATGTCCGGGTGCACCGGCCTTCATAATTTTTGCACTGATATTACTACTGATATAAATCAGGAATTATGTTGTCTGACTTAAGTAGTAGTTTTATTGTACGTTAATTGAATCAATAGTACATTCATTTGGATAGTAGTGTAACAAACCTTGATTTGGCATGTCATAGCCAATCAGAACAACCTTGAACTGCTTTTAAAGCATTGGATTCAAATAAACATTGGATATTTGGTGCATAAATCCCTCATGAAGTGCAAGGTGAAAACAGCATGTTTATCAGCACACATTAGATATGTGAACATAGATATATCATCCGTGTTAGGAAGACATATTGTCTTATAAAAGGTTTACACAGACTTACATGGTTCCTACACGATCGTGCTTCTCATTAGTAATTATACCCAATTTAAGTGTTTCCTCCAATCGAAGTAATCTGTCTTGAAAATTAACACGTTCTACATTTTGACGACGTACCTGTGGAATGAATAGTATTTATTTGAGAAGGTTAGCCATGTTTTCGGTGATATTATTTGTAGTCGATAATCAATACAATACAACTGCGATGTTGTAAAAATATTCAATTCATAGGGTCAAATTAAAGTTCTTTTTGAGCTACCAAATATTTTATGTAACAAGTCTTCGTTATCATAAAATCTAGTAGTATAATTCCAATGCATTTCTAATCAATAACGGATAATTGGTGTTGTAAATCACCAAACATTTTCACAAAATACTCCTCAATGTGGTAGTATTTATTAACCATTACCAAGCCTCCGTTATGTAAAAAACATTGGAACTATATATCAGATTATAAGATAACAAAGACTTGTTCCACCAAATATTTTGTAGCTCATAAAAACAATAGTTTGACCCTTATCGGTACTCCAACCATTAACTGTCATCACCCTATATAATGATGTTTTGATTGATTACATATCACCAAATTGAAATGCCTAATCACGAATACTTACTCTGACATTGGTGAAGGATATTCATTACAAACATAGTCCAAGCCTTTTGTCCATTTCGGAACCTCACATTTTGAGGTTCGATATTGGACATTTATCAACACACCCCGATTATGTATTTAAGCTTAACGACTTCACCTGCTGTTTTACAATTGCCCGAGGTCCAGTGTTTAGTTATGCCTGTCAGTTCACACATATGGTTTCCATGGATATGGTATAACCATGATTACTGCTTCCTCGAAATTGTGTATGTGCCCTTTGATATCACAATATAGCATGGTGTCAAGAATCTATGGTCAGATGAAGATAAAATGATATGGGAAAATTGAAAAATACAATATGAATTTTTGAAATAATTCAACAATTAACATTACTCTTAGTCACAACAATGCAACAGCAGAGAGGATTCGAAGTTTTCCACCGGCAATATCTTTTTT